>KN838645.1:36087-80513 GCA_000827195.1 Laccaria amethystina LaAM-08-1
CACGGTTGCGCGTTTTGGGCGCAAAAAACCGGACTGAACCGGACCTTAAAACACTAAGTCTTATTATAAACCATGATCCTCAGGACTTTATTTTCTGAAGCAGCAAGATTGCCCTGACTTACCAATTAAAAAAATCTCAAGCTTTTCCAGACCATCTGCTTTGCAAGCAAAACTGAGTATGACCTGATTGTTGTTATTAATTCCTTTTTTTTACCTAACATCTGCTTTGTAGCAAGGCCTCAGTCAGGTGGTGCACCCTATGCATGGTCAGTAAATTAGCTTTCAAAATTCAGAAATATTACAATTCAAACAGTCCTGATTTATCAATGCTTAGCGGTGGGCAGGGCCACCCAGTCCCCAACTCTTGTTTGTGTAATGTTAGGGCTTTTGTTGAGCAGGGGCTCTTATGTAAAGATGTTTTCTACTACACATTCAACTAAACCTAACAGAAGCCAGCGGCGCTAAGTACTATGCTTGGTAGTCTAGCTAGAAGATGTGAAAGTACGCGAAGGGCATGAAGAAGAGTCATAGAATGTTCTGCAGCATTCTCAGACACCACTGGATGTCAGCATGCATAATTGATCAACATTTCAGACAGTGACATCATTTTTTGGTAACCAACACCCATACACGGCATTTTCTAGAATCTGAAGAAGTTCTCTATACAGTTCCCATTCAATAGGAACCGTTCATGAGCGACACAACCCTCCCAGAGAGTCGGGGAAATTGAAACAATCACACTTTGCATACTGAGCAACATGAGCAACAAAGCCCAATATCATTGATTAGGATATCTTGAGAAAGTAGAATGCTTTTCTTTGAGCAACATTTTGATCATGTTTTAAAGTTTTTTTATAAGGGAGAAGGCATAGTTTCTTTAAAATTCCAGACTGTTGACTTTCCTTTAACTTTTCCCAAGCTATCTCTGTTGGTGTTTGGGTAACAAAAGTTGAAATTTTGTGGCAATTTTGTCTTTGTGATATTATGGTGAAAGTTGGACCATTGAGTAAAATTGAGTGGAAAGCCAAAGCAAAGGTTTCCTGTTTTTCAGAATCAATGTAAAATTGCAACAGGTCAATAAATGTGTGGAGAAGAATGAATTTTCTGGGAAAGGACTCTTTGTTCAGATAATCCATATGAAAAGTAAGGTGTGAAGGACCTAGTCAACTATCCTCCAAACTTTACAAACTGGGATAGTCAGATTTTTTGCAGGCCTTTCCTTTTTGTGATAAAGCAAAAAATTATTTACAAGACAAAGTATTACCCCACTCATTGTTAGCCTTTACTTACAGTGCCCCAGCCCAGAAAAATGTCACACTTGCTCAAGCCCTTTTAATCTGGAATATTGGGCTGTGTTTTCTCATGCAACAATCTTAGAAACCATTTTTATTTCTTTTCCAATAGCTTCTAGATTTTCAGAATATGCTTCTCCATGCCTACAGTTTCCTTCAATTTATATCTAGCCTGGATTGCATTTTCATAGACTCCTCCCTGTGTATTTATATCTGCCCCCTTCTCTACCAGCAGCTTTACAATTTCCTCATGGCCTCCATTTGATGCTGCCTGGAGTGCATTTCCATAGACTCCTCCCTGTGCATTTACATCTGCCCCTTTCTCTATCAGCAGCTTTGCAGTTGCCACATGACCTTCATATGATGCTGCATAAAGTGCATTCCCATAGTATCCTCCCTGTGCATTTATATCTGCCCTCTTCTCTATTAACAGCTTTGCAATTGCCACATGGTCTCTACATGATGCTGCCTGGAGTGCATTTCCATAGTATCCCCCCTGTATGTTTATATCTGCCCCCTTCTCCATCAGCAGCTTTGCAACTGCCTCAAAGCCTAGATGTGATGCTGCACAGAGTGCATTTTCATAGTGTCCTCCCTGTGCATTTACATCTGCCCCCTTCTCTATCAGCACCTTTGCAATTGCCTCATGGCCTCTCATTGATGCTGCCTGGAGTGCATTTCCAAAGACTCCCCCCTGTGCATTTATATCTGCCCCCTTCTCTATCAGCAGCTTTGCAATTGCCTCATGGCCTTCATATGATGCTGCATAGAGTGCATTTTTATTTTGTCCTCCTTGTGCATTTACATCTGCCCCCTTCTCTATCAGCAGCTTTGCAATTTCCTCATGGCCTCTATTTGATGATGCCTGGAGTGCACTTCCATAGACTCTTCCCTGTGCATTTACATCTGCCCCTTTCTTTATCAGCAGCTTTGCAATTGCCTCATGGCCTATATATGATGCTGCACAAAGTGCATTTCTATAGACTCCTCCCTGTGCATTTACATCTGCCCCCTTCTTGATTAACAGCTCTGCAATTGCCTCATGGTCTCTACATGATGCTGCATGGAGTGCATTTCCATAGTATCCTCCCTGTGCATTAACATTTGCTCCTTTTTCTATCAGTAGCTTTGCAATGGCTAAATGACCTTCAAATGCTGCTGCCTGGAGTGCATTTCCATATTTGCCTCCTTGTGCATGTATTTCCGCACCCATTTCTAGCAAAGCAGATGATACTTCAGTCAATCCAGCCATTGATGCATAATATAGTGGTTTAGGAATCTCAGTCCTCTGTTTTTGTATGTTCCTGACATAAGGCCTATCAATATCATGAAGTCGAACCCAGTTCACAAATGCAGTATTTTCCTCTGCCAGAAGCTTCATCATCAATGCAAATACTGAAGATGACTGAGATTTAGCTTTGCTACCAGAATGTGCATGTATTATCCAATGTTGTGCAGCATACTGTGCAAGAGGGAAGGATACATATACATTTATCTCAAGTTGCTTAGATCCATGGAATTGCAGAAGATAGGCCAGACAGATTTGAGATATGACAGAGTGTGACAGCTCCATACTGAAGCTGAAGTCTCTGACTTGCTTGACAGCATGATTTTTAACATACTGAGATATGAGATATTCTTTGACAGAAAAGTGGGAAAGCTTGATGAAACCTATTTCATAGTCAGCGCATGTTTCAATCTGGTATTATTCTAAGCCATACCATCTGATTTTATAATAAAACTAGAACAGATTTTCAAGACATCCTCAATATCTTGAAGTTTGTTATCAGATTCATACTCTGGTCCATTTTCAGCAGAAAGATCAACAGCAGCAGTTGTAGCAAGCTCTTTCAGTGTCAGTGGACCAACAGCAAAAGACAACCACTGTAAAAATGTTTTGGCATAACCAAGATCCTTTTCTTTGATTCCCAGCAAGATTTGATCATATGTTTTATCCAAACCCTGAGGTAGATCAGCAAGCTGTTTTTTTAGATCAGTTTTGGTTCGGCACTCTTTGAGCTCATTTAGCTGTAATGCAACCCAACGAAACCTAAGATTGCATTTAGTAAACCTCTTGACATTCAAAAGTTGGTAATCAACATACATCCCATCTGCTTGTTCCATCAATGTCAACTTTATTTGCTCTCGAGTCTCAAAATTCCATTTCACTAAGTCAGAGTCATTCTCAAGCTGATAGTCAAGATAGGCTACAAGATCATGATTCTCAGACTCCTCAACCAAGTCAAGATAATGATAAGACTTCAGCTTGTTTTCAATCTCCTGTTCTGGGCGGCTAGTAACTATGAAGTGATGCCCAAGATTTATATCTTTCTCCAGGATAAAAGTCTGAATCCAGTTGAGAAGCTTCCTTCTTTCAGCACATTCATCAAGGGCATCCAGAATGATAAATGCTGAGCTAAAGCCATCAAGAATTCTTTGAAGAGTATTCTGCAGGTCATCCAGAGTTGGCTCCTGATGGCCATTGCCACAGCGAGCATGCAGATTCACTAAGACTTTAGGCACTGTACCCTCACATTTGAGAGAGAATTGCCAGATGAGTGACCGTATCAGTTTATCATGCAGCTGTAGATCCTTTTGTGAGTCTCTTCCATCAAAAAAGAAATATGCAGCAGCAGAATTGAATCGTTGAAGGAGATGATGAACTATTGCTGAGCTGTAAAGAAATAAATCAATTCAATTTCATAAAAATTTTGAGATTCACAACCTCAAAATAGTTTTACCAGACCCAGCTGGACAGACTGTCAATAACTTCTCAATTTACAATTTTTTTTCAAAAACTCACATTTTCCTTTGATCCAGAGAAAGCCAGGCTGCTCCTGCCACTCAGAAAATGTGTTTCCATTGAGAAACCATAGACAGGTGTTAGGTTGACTCTTCAGAATTGTATATGCTGCATTGTAATTAACAGACTCCTTAGGTGGAGAAAGCCATTTATAAATCTTCTCCACTGTAATAAAAATAAAGTCAATTATACATTTGAAATCAGAGTCTGTAATAATACCCAGTTGTTCATCCCTAATTGTCTCAAGTGTAATTTGAATATTTGGGTCTACACCTACCAACCACAAATGATGATAAGAAAAGTATGATGCTTCCCTAATTACTTACCTTGATTGATGGTACCTATAAAAATAAAGTGAAAACTATCAAAAATATGGTGATTCAAGCTAAACAAACCATAATTAGGGGCTGCATTCACATTTTGAGCTGAAATGTTGTTTGTGCTAGCAGATTGGTTTGTTGAAAATTCTGCATGGTTTCTCAGATTTGAGCAAGCTGAACTACATTTGTAAGACTACTTACTGGCAGGCATGACCCCCACATCCAACATAGAGGGAATGGATAGAGAGGTAGGCAAATCAGAACTTGGAGGATCTATGTCACGGTTATCAGAAAGAGAATATGTAGATTTGGAGTGAACATGGACCAGTCAAGATGGGAGTAGACTGTTGCAAGCAATCAACAGCTTCTTGCAAGGGGCCTTCAGCCTGATTAACTGCAAGATCAGAATCGATAAGGTTCAATGTCAACTTTATACAGACAGGTTGAAGGGTATCTCACAAGCAACAGCCATTTCAGTATCCACTGACCTCAGCCCTGCATCCATGACAGAAGCAATCAATGGAGAGGTGGGTGGGTAAGAACTCAGGAGGCCTATATCAAAGTCATTGGTGATAAACGATAGAGGTTTGGGGTGAACGCGGACCACTTGGGATAGGAATAGCTTGCTGCAAGCGCTCAACCTCTCGCTCGGAGGGAACCCCAGCTCGATAGCCTGCAACTTTGATTTGTAATTGATCTCCACCTTCTGGAAAAGTAGTCTTACCTGTGATTGGCAAGGCCATATCCGCCACAGGGATGGTAGAAGATAGGGTTATCAAGATGGGCTGGTCAGAGCTGGGGCGAGCTAAATCATTGCAAGCGATGTCCGCGGATTGAGGCATTGGTGAGCGTGATCTCGTGATCCCCTTCTTCAGAATAGAAAACGGTTTGAGGAGAGGGTGATTGGTTGGGATACACATTGTAGACTACGAGATGGACGTTGGGAGGAAGTCCGTGTTCTAGGCGTCAAGGCACTTGTTTGGGGTGTGGCTGTGCGAAATCTCCGATAGCATTTTGCACCGCCTTTTTCTTACGCCAAATCGCTGATGTCAAGTCGGTGTTGTCTTTGTTCGGCCAGCACCAATGGTGGTCCAGCTTCCAGTCTCGAAGTACTCAACCCCACCGACAACCTCCCTCATCAAACGGGGTTCCATCACAAGTCGTCCAATGTTTCCTCTCTGGGTCGTTTAGCCACTGCCAGCATCGCCTAACGATCCCTACTCAACCTCCTGCTACAAAATCAAAACGATGGCCGCTTTCGTTAACATGTACCGAGATAGAGAGAGCGGGGCATACCCCCGTTAGTCGAATATACTGATAATTCTGCGACAGTTCCGGTCCTCTTAACTTCGTTTACAAGCGCTATGCTTCTAAAACTGGTTTTATCCCACAACGTTCGTAATTGCTTTGCCATTTCTTATTGTCGGCTTGAACCTCACGAACCCCACCTAGAAGTTCGTGGTTGTAGATTTGATTATCAAACCTATCATCGTGGCGGTATGACAGGGATGTCGGGAATGGTCTTGACCGCTGTCACCTTGAAGTATAAAAGGAGCGTCTCCTCGTTTTGCCAAAAGTCAACCTACCGAAGATGAGGACCGCATTTCTCAGTCTGTACCTCCTGTCAAGGTCTTTGATGACCTTTGGGGTCACAGTGGCTACACGTACATCCGCATGTTCGCAAGCATGCACTTTAATCCAAGCCGCGCTTCCCGGGAAGGTGTTCTATCCAGGTCCGTGCCCCACCTTGCCCCAAGTTCCCCATATACCTACCTACCAATATCGTTGGCGACAGGTTCGGAAACATACTCAGCGGATATCG
Source organism: Laccaria amethystina LaAM-08-1 (assembly GCA_000827195.1). NCBI lineage: Eukaryota > Fungi > Basidiomycota > Agaricomycetes > Agaricales > Hydnangiaceae > Laccaria > Laccaria amethystina. Next base: position 42,325 of record KN838645.1, read on the forward strand.
CGCACTCCCAATCATCCGCGGAACAGAACTCAACATGCGCTGTAAACCCATCTTCTGTTGATGATCTTTCGACAATCGTGCGTCGTTTCTTCTGCCCTTTCAAAAGATCTTATCATACTGAATGTTTTCCAGATCAAGATAATCGGACGTGATGATATCCGTGCACCTTTTGCTGTCAGTCGCCGATTTACTATCAGTTCCTGACGTTACTCATGAATTGTGTAGATCAAAAGCGGAGGACATCCATTTAACCAGGGGTTCAGCTCGACCACCGGCGTCCAAATATCGATGGCGAACTTCACTTCAGTCATCTACAATGAAGCAGCTGGGACGGTATCTTTTGGAAGTGGCCGTACCTGGGACCAGATATACACGATTCTTGAAAAGGACAATGTCACAGTTGCTGGTGGCCGAGTGCCTGGTGTTGGTAAGACGTCGTCTTTGTTGAACGCATCGCGATCTTGATTACTTTCAGGTGTTGGTCTGGTCCTCCTAGGTGGATATAGTTTCTTCGCAAACCAATACGGGCTAGGAGTGGACAACGTCGTTTCTTACGACCTAGTCCTGCCAAATGGGACGTTTGTAACTGTTAGTGATACAAACCACCCAGAACTTGTTTTTGGCTTGAAAGGGGGGTCGAACAACTTCGGAATTGTCAGTGGGTTTACGATGTATACTCGTCCGTTGGGGGCTGTCTGGGTACGTCAGTCCGCCGAGCTTGATGCTTTCTTTTAGCCAATATTGTTGTTTTCAGGGTGGACTGATAACTTATGCTCCCTCGGATGCGATCTCCCAGGCACTGTCAGACTTCAACTTCTACAACACCGATAAGAAAGCACAGGTTGTTGCGGGTTATGTTCAGACCGGCTTGGATACGGTCAATCCTATCCTCAAGCTTGTCGCGAACCTACTCTGATCAAGTTTCTCTGTAGGCTACATGGGAAATGCTCCTCTTCTATGATGGAGGCTTTCAACCAGCTGTATTTCAACCATTCCTCGACATTCCAGCACTCGCATCGAACGTTAGCGTCCGCACGCTCACAGACTTGTTGGCAACCAACAATCCTATCCCAGTGTAAGCGCTAACCCCTGAGTTGATATCGTCAATGCTATATAAATATCCCCACAGGAAATCAGGAGGTTTCTCAAGCACAACCCCAATCTCCAAATTCCCCCTACCCATAATCACCGAAATCCAACAACAAGTCAACGCAACCTACCAGCAAGCGCTCATCTCCAACCGCTCCGTCCTCGCCGTGCAAGCCTCCTTGGAGCCCTTCCTCGGCGCGTTCGACTTTGAGACGCCCTCCGCATACCCCCATCCGCCCAGCCAGAATGCCACGCATTGCACTACGTTCGTCGCTTTTTCCGATTTAGCTGACACCGAGTACTTCCTTGGGGCGTTACGCGATTTGTCGGATGCCGTTCAGGGGTTTGCTGTTGAGCAGGGTGAGAGTCGATGGGATGGTATCCGATCCCCTAACTTTGCACTTGGTGATACGCCTTTGGAGCTGTTGTATGGAGAGAATGTGCCGAAGTTGAGGCGGATTAGCAGGAAGGTGGACCCGGAGGATGTTATGGGGCTTACGGGGGGTTTCAAATTTTGAGTTTATAGTGTATGATCAATGATATCGAGCTGCTTGTTGTGTAAGATAAAGAGACGTAGGGGTCTTTGAGGAAACGGGCGCGGGAGTCCAACAACCAAAGCTTTGATACTGTACAACGATAATAAAACATTACATTACACACATACATAATGAAAGCATCCAACAAGAATCCAACATAGAATTACGCCAAGAGGTGCGGGGCAAAAGTCTTAAACGACGTGCCTGGAATCTGGGAAGGTGGATGTGGAACGCCCATGGCTGACGATGGTAGATGGGCAGTGGATGAGTCCAGGACCAGGGAATAAAGAGGCCCGGGACCGCGATTTGAATAGGCCGTGGATGATGATGGGTTGGCTTGAACGAAACGAGTGAGTTCCATGTGAATGGATGAATGAACAATATTTATGGATATTATCATTAAGGTATCGTAACGATACGTGGACACATTCGTGCCGGCCGGGTTGAGGATGGGGTCCAAAGCGATGAAGGCATAACCATAAATGAAGCGGGGAAGGTCTATGAGGCTGAACCTAACCGGGGTGGATGAGGGGGTGGGATGGTTGGATTGGTGAATGGGTTGGTTAATGAAGTGGGGCATGATGGCGACGTCGTCTTGCTTTCAGGGCCTTGTGAGTTGAGGGTTAAAGGCGATTAACAGTAAGTATCGCCACCCGCCCATCCTGCGCAATATGATGATTAACACCTGTCCGTCCCAATCAGCTCCATTACCTCGCCCAAAATAGAAAAAGAAAAAAAGTACCTTTCCTCCCCGCCTCCAACAAGTCCGTACGATACTCCACCTCTGCCTTCCACCACCTGCCTTTCCACCGCCCGCCTTCTACGGCACGATCGACGAGCCAGTCGCGGCCGAGGTTGTACCCGTTTGGGACGATTGTGTGGTGTTTACTTGAGTCCTTTCGGGTTCAGGGGTAAGAGTGAAGGAAAGGGGAAGGAAAAAGGAACGTACTAGTTCTTTCGATGCTCTACGGGGATGGGGAGGGCAAGGGGTTAGAGTGACGGTAATCAAGGTGAAAAGGTAAATGAATGAACCCAATGAACCACGCCCCGCTATTCGCCTTTGTCCCGTTCTGTTTCCATGCGCGGAAATGTTGTCCTCCTAAGTACGTTGGTCCAAGGGTTAGAGGGCTGGGGAAAGGTTAAAGAGAGAGGAGACAGACCAGCAAGACTCTCCCAACACGTTCCCCACACAGGGAAATAATGCTGCCTAGCAAGAAAATATTCTTTCTTCTTCCCGTCCCCGTCGCCCAGATCTGCTTCGTGCAGGTCGCCGTAGTGGAGTCCTAGGCATTCTTCGGAGTATCCCAGGGATCTAAGTAGGATGGTAAGATCGATGCGAGGAGAATGGGAGAAAAGAGGAGAAAGACGGACTTGGCGTAGGCGTGTAGCCCCGGGTCGGTTAGGATGTATGGATCTGAGAGGCCTGATATTATGACGTTTAGAGGTTCGCCATATCGTTTCGTCGTGAACTATCGCAGTGTCATCATCAACAAACGTGGTGACCGTTGAGGATCCCGATGAACGTACATCCAAAAATTGGCCCCCATTGACACGCGGGTCGAACCAGCCGACTCCTCTAATATTGTTATCGTTGCTCTGAATCAAGACTGTCTGAGATTCATCTTGGATTGGGGAGGCGGTTACGAGGAAGACGAATGCGAGGCACTGGAGATAGTGAGTAAGGGACATGGCGGAGGCGCTGGATGGACCGTGGACGAGGCGCCTGCGTGGTAAAGTAAAGGAGAGGGGTTGAGGAAGAAGAGTTGCAGCCTTACATCCGACTTTTGGGCGTGGGGCTGAGCACGCTGCAACGAGGCTATTTTTGGTGATGGAAGCTGATTAGGGGCAGTGCACGTTTCGTCCGGCGCGACTGCACCTCAATCACTGGCACCTACTATTCCAGTCTGCCAAGCGCTACCAGCAGTCCTCAAATTGGGCTTGCTACTCTGGCTAAATTCTGATCGACATATTGTCTTTTTTTCCTTCTGCAATGTGTGGTCTGGTTTGAACGACTTGGGGCAGCCACCACCCGATTTTTTCTTCGCTGTGGTGTCGGATCTTTCCGCTGTTTTGTACACTAGGGACAGAAGAAAAGTTATCACAGTTTGTGAAAGATCCGAATGGGCATGGGCAAGACTAGGGCGTTCCTCTTCGAACTTTTCAAGTCACAAGGGCTTTTCTTGTCAATCGCTAAAGTTGCCACTGGCCCTGTCGCCATCTGCTTGCACCGTTGACATACCGGCTACTCTCCTCGTATTTTACCCAAGATTTAAATCCACGACCAATAGTGACCTCGATGCTGCCGAGGCCCGAGACTCTGGTTGCACTATCATGATACCGGTCTACTGCTTAGCCGATAGTCTGAAAATTGGCCAGCAGTGACCTTGAACTCAACATCGAGACGAAGTGTCGCCCAGATTTGCGACCTAAAATCTCCAAGACCCTGCCCGCGACCCAAGCAACCGTACTACCTCATATATCTGCCTGCCCTTGATAAGGTGTGTGGGCGCATGTCGTCGCTGCTTCAAGTTAGGCTAATCCAACTACGACGTCCTACACTTTGGAGTCTGTCAAGTGGATCGATCGTCAGGCTGACTAGTAGCCTACCAACACTCTCAAGCTCGTATCATGTTTTTTGCTTTCTTTTCAATGTGCCACTGGCTTGTTCAATATTTGAACTTCGTTGAGTCTGCTTGCACCCCTGGTTTGGAAACCGATTACGATCCTTGTAGCATTACCTGAGAGTCTAAAACCATGATGCATGACCGATAGTGACCTTGATGCTATCAACTCTGTTTCGCGAAACCGGACAACTTCTTACCCGGCTGTCAAAAACTATAGCCGGTGGTGGCCTTAAACTCAACCTCAACGCGAAGTACGAGGTGCCCTACCCACAAAGACGCTTAGATCCTGCCCGGTGGGGACCTTGACGCGCCATTTTTGGCGGTTCCGACTTTCGACTCTGTTATCTAGAAGTGACAAGTGGTTTATCATACCCGCCACAGAACCGTTGCCCAAAGAAAAATCGAGAGTACACTAAATAAAAAGTGTTTTACAATTTTCACATCGACGGCCAATGTGATGATAGATATATAACCGCTGTGACTAAAATTTAAAAAGTAACAAAGGTGTAGTATCGGCACACAGGTTTAACTTTATAGAATTCACTGGGTACTTACTCTATGAACAAATGAGGGACTTATATATTGGTAAGGATAGGAGTTCCGACTAAAAATGAATGAAACTGTGTGCGAGGGAAGGGAGAAGGAACATGTATCTAAGTACTGGAAATATTGTGGAAGGTAGCGAACGTGGGGTATGGTGCGCATAGTGAGCGCAGAGACGAGACAATAAGATAACGATTATGGCCTGGGTGTGACGCCCGTTACAGCCGATTTTCTTTACGTAGAAAACAAATGGTGATAGGTCAACGAGATGGGAGCCTTCCATGATCATTCTCCTGAACCTCAACGGTAGAATCTGCAGCCAATATTCCCCTTGGTTGAAGTGGAACAGTAGCTGGAGCGAAATCCATGTCATCATAGTTGAACTTACTAAAAAGCCCAGCGTCCGGACGTGTTGTGAGAAGGAGGATGGTGTTGCAGGCACCACTCAGACTAAAAATTGCCATGACAGCAAAGGTGGCAGCAGAAGGAACGGTGTTGACAAGTCCGCGTTGTTCCTGTACGAACCCTGTCCATCGCACAACACTTAGTGGTAAGGTAATTAAGCCATAAATGCTCGGATACCTATTGAATAAGGTTAATTACGATGGTAAAGGGCAAAGTCCTTAACTTACAAAAGCATTATTAATGAATTGCGCCGGAAAACATCATCAAATATAATGTTTCCACGGCTCCATAAAAAGAGGCGGAAATAGGCAACGATAGAGACGAGGAGTGTGATCCAGAGCCACAAGTATTCACCAAAGAGCCGCCACATGAAGAAAGGTTCCCCAATCCAGCACCAGTACTGCAGAGTAAATTCATCAACAGAGGGAGAAAGATAGTTGAATAGAAGGGAATTACTGGAGTCGGCCTCTCAAATCCTTCCCCGGGTCTATTGTTTAAGACATAACCAAGTAATGTCAAGAGACCAATGGAAAACCAGATGATGCCAATGATGGCAACAGTGACTCTGTTTGATTCTATTGTTCTACCCCTCCAGATACCGATAAAGGTGTATAGAGCGATGGCCTGGTGCATATGTTAAGAAAGTAGTATGACGGGGACAGTGGGGCAACTCACAAGGGTACTCAGTGCGACCCCAACCTCACCTAACTGTTTAAGAATCCCTACAATGGTATAATGAGGTCTGGACTTGCATTATACGGGCGACGACGCAGATAGAAAATCACCTTGGGCTGAGCAAAATTGACCAACTTCAAGATGGCCGCTGCCAACCCATTTTAGATCCATGACCGAACCGATGGCTTGCAATAGATCTCCGAAGAACAAGGAGAGCTGCATGTAAGATTTAATAAATAACCGGTACCGTACGAAGGAGAAATTTGCGACGTACCATGAGAATATCCGTCGGTTGCTGAAAGATGTACCACGTTCTCGTTGATGGACCACGGTGGCGCCGGAAACGATAAATGACATTGTACTTCAATTGAGAAATAAGATCGCTCAGTTCCTCTTCCACAAGAGGAGGTCCGAGGCACATACAATAATGATCGAAAAAACATACAGAACAGCTAACAAACTGAGAAGGCCGGCTTGAGCGTCAATCTGCATGGAGAGTGGTCGTCAAGCTTAGCGTTGATATCACGTCGATACTGTAGCACGTACTGTGAGGCCAATGGTGTCTCCTCTTGTTAGACAGTGGATAAGGGGGTCGCTGAGAGTTGTATTGTATTGCTCAGGTGTGCATATTATGCCGCTCTGCGCCGGAACGTTGGTGGTATTCATTGTCGGTGGGTGCAACGAGGGAAAAAGGTTCACAGAGGATTGAACATCGCGGAGGAAGGCTTTTTATAAATGTTGGGACTTGACATACCGCACAGTGAACCTGTCACGAAAATTATAAGGGCGTACAGTCGTAAGCGCCAAAAGAAGGAAGATCATGAAACTACTAGTAGTATTCCCCTTGTCCCTCTTCGCTTTCAGGAGTTGAAGGGACACGTCTCGTACCTTAGCGCCTGCACAGTGTTAGCGCTGTTGCGAGACGGGTTTGCGGAATTATGATGAATCGCCAGTGTAGCGTTCCAGAGCAGTCTCCGGCGAGATGTTCATTGGTGCTCTTGATCTAAGCTTTCCGTGGTATGCACTTGAAAAACAATTTACCTATGCCAATGAATAGCCTGTGAATAGCCCACCAATCTTTGGCATGCCTGCAGAGATTGGGCGTCAATGACACTGTGACGTGGTCGTGAACAGCGTTTCCACACATGACCCGCTGAACACCGAAAAACATTAGCATTAGGCTCAACTGAACGAAGAGCGAACACACACTCGTAGGAATGTTACTTGGCGGGTTCTTAAACTGAGGAAACCTGCAACGAGGTCGTCCCAGGGCGGCAGGGCAGATGATAAAACCAGGTTGGTTGATTTTTTAAAATTAGCTATAATTTGAATTATAATTAGAACCAAGGTCCTCCAAGAAAGCTGTTTAATGGCGTAAGGAGGAGAGGGGATATGTAGGGCGATTTCACCATCGTGATTGCGAATCTCCAGAAACAGCAAAAGTCCCATGCTGTGAGTCATCCGTCCGGCCTGAGCCCCATAACGAAAGAAATCGCGGCTGAATGTGTTCAAAGAAACGGTTTGTTTCAAGTTCTAAGCACCAGCCTTGTTCTCATTGGATGGTGGAGGTGGCCTTGTAAATTCATGCCGGCCATCCAGGCGGACGGTGAATCTCGGGACTGTCCGATTCCCGGGCATGAAGGTCTGAAGCATCGCCAACGTGAATTGCCAACCTCGACGGTCCTTCAAACTATAATTGCTCAAGCGCTCAAGTTACATCGTCTTTTCCTATGGATGAGGTCAAACCTATCTAGTTCCTCAAACACCTGACAAAGCTGCCTTAAACAACCTGTGCAGTGACGACTCTAGGATGAAAAATCCCCTTTCCTCCTGCGCGCAAATCAATGGGGCGCGAAAGAGTCCATAGCCCGACATTCAATCACTTCGATGGCCACCAGCCCCCATGTGCCTCCCTTCTCAAATCTCATGTGCCCTCTCTTCCGAAAACGCGAAAAGAAGCGGGAAACGCTAAAAAATGGGAGATAGCGGAGAAACGGAAGAAACGCATGACGGATCCCGTTGAGGGCCCGAAATGGGGGAATGGGAGGCGGATGAGGAAAAGGATGATTGAGGCGTCGAAGAAGCGAGATGAGAGCAAGTGGTTGCAGGCGGTGAGGGCGGAAATGGAGGAGAGGGAGAATTTGGGGGTGTATCTTCTTGCACCGCGTACCCACTACTTTCGATGCGGATCACTGACTGATGAGTTTCCGACATCTATCTACCTAATCACTGGCACCTACTATTTCAGTCTGCCAAGCGCTACCAGCAGTGGATACTGAGTGGATCGATCTTCAAGCTGAGCTTGCTACTACTGGCTATCCTGATCGACATATCGTCAACATATCGTCTTTTTTCCCTTCTGCAACGTGTGGTCTGGTTTGCATGACTTGGGGCTGTCAACTTGTCAATTGTTGAAGTTGCCACTGGCCCTATCGCCATCTGCTTGTACCTCTGACATACCGGCTACTGTCCTCGTATTTTACCCAGGATTTATATAAATCCACAGCCGATAGTGACCTTGATGCTGTCAACAATCTGGTTGCGCTATCACGATACCTGTCTACTGCTTAGCCGGTAGTCGGAAACTTGGCCGGAAGTGACCTTGAACTCAACGTCGAGACCAAGTGTCACCGAGATTGGCGACCCAAAAACTTCGCGACCCAAGCAACCTTCTACCTCGCATATCTGATGCATGGCCGATAGTGACCTTAATGCTATCAGCTCTCTGTTTACACCATCGCGAAACCGGCCAACTTCTTACCCGGCTGTCAAAAACTATAGCCGATGGTTCAACCTCAATACCAAGTACGAGGCGCCTGACCCACAAATATACTTAGACCCTGCCCGGTGGGGACCTTGACGCGTTATTTTTGGCGGTTCCTGCTTTCGACTCTATTATCTAGACGCGATGAGTGGCTTATCTGTGGGCGTCATACCACATAGCAAAGCATATAAAAACTCAAAAGTTCGTCTCACCACCAGCTGGAAACAACTATTCCTCTAAATATCACCTAATGTCCACCCAAACCAAACTCAACGTCTTCATAACCGGTGGAACTGGTACAATACCCTTCTCAAAAAATAATAATTTCTTAACCAGTCCTGAAATAATCTATTCTGTGCAGGATACATAGGAGGCTCAGTCCTCTCCCGGCTCCTCATCCACCCCTCTTTCACTTCAGGCTCTTTCCAAATCTCCGCCCTTGTCCGGACGGTGGAGAAGGGTGAGAAGCTTAAAGGGTTGGGCGTTCGACCTGTTGTTGGGTCGTATGATGATTTGGATGTGCTTGAACGGGAGGCGGGGGATGCTGATGTTGTGTTTTCTTTGGTGAGTGAATGTGGGATTTGGCTCTGCCCAGTGATTGTCACGCTTGAATTTGGGAGACTGATCGTGAACTTGAAGGCGGATGCGGATGCGTTACCTGGTGCGAAAGCTATTCTTGAGGGGTTGAAAAAGAGGTATGAGAGGACTGGTAGGGTGTCAAAGTTGATACATACTTTGAGTTGGTTTCCGTTCATTCTTTGATTTGTAGCTGACCTGTCACACAGTCCGGCGCAGGTTCGTAAGATTACATTTAACCATAATGCCGAGTCTAAATGATCTTGCAACGAAGCTTTCGTAATGGACGACGCGGGAGGTTTACACGGGGACCATCTCATCTACAGCGACCTCCGAGACACGGACGCCATCAATGCTCTACCAGACAACAAATTTCATAGGCACGTTGACGTGCCTATTATCAAGGCGGATGAGGAGGGGTATCTGAGGTCGTATATCGTTGCTCCTGGTACGCCCTTCCTTCTTTTCGGTTTTCCGTTGTGGTCCTTCGGAGTTCGCGTCAGGGATAAATGGTGCTAATTTGGTGGGACAGGGAATATATTTGGCACCCCCTCTGGTCCACTCGTCGACTTGGGAATCCAGAATTTACATTCCATCCTGTTTCCGATATTTTTCAAAGTCGGGATTGCTAGAAAACAAGGGGGGTATATTGGGTTGGGGAAGAATGTTTCGCCGGCTGCTGATGTTGAGGACAGTAAGTCTCTGCCCGTTCCTTCCCTCACTTCCTATTTATCCTACCTACTACTTCGTTATTGATAACCCCCTCCAAATCCAGCCGCGGACCTCTACTTGATCCTCTTCAACGCCCTCCTCGCCAATGATTCCAACGTCGCACACGGCCGCGAGGGAATCTACTTCGTCGAAAATGCTGAATATACGGGGTACGAGCTCGCTAAAGCTACTTCTGAGGCACTCGTTGAGTTGGGTATTGGGGCGACGAGGGATGCGACGGCGTTTACTGATGACGAGCTGGAGTTGTATTTTGGGGTACGTTGATTCCTTGTATTTGTCCCAGGATGGGTTCTAAGCTTGAATTCTCTAGAAAAATTGGCCGTTCTTTTCATCGAATGTCCGCCCTCGGGCTGATCGTGCCCGTGCGCTTGGGTGGAGGCCTGTGAAGGGGAAGGAGGCGTTATTGGCTAGTGTGAAGCCTGAGATTGAGAGTTTGATTGGAAAAGTGACGAAATAGTCCTTCCAAGGTCTTGCGGTGCCGGAAATGGTGTATGAATATTTGTGAAGACGAGTTGATCTGAATTGAAGTTTGCTTCCCTGATCCGGTGCTGTTTTGTAACGACGACTAAAACAAGCAATCAAATGATCACTGACATGTACCGACCACCATCTAAATCTCTACCTTCCAACCGTGGGGTCACCATGCCCCACTCATCGCTCCTCCCGCCGCCGTCCCCGACGCTCTCCTCGCGCAGCTTCGTCGTCCGCGACGCCCCAGACAGCGACGCTGACACCGCTTCCCAGCGCTCCATCTCCCTCTCATCTCCCTCTCCGTCTCCTCGCCATTCTTCCTCTGATCCGCGACTGTCTTTCGCCAGTACGAGCGACCCACGACAGTCCTTCGCCAGCGCAAGCGACTCTCGCCAGTCCTTCGGCAGCAGCAATCCGCGTCAGTCCTTCGCAACCAGCACCAGCTCGGGCTCTTACTCCCATGCAGCATACACCGACGAACCGGACCCATTCGCGCCTGGTGAGACTCCCGACACTTCAGCCACCCCTTCCATATACGACGAACCTTCCTCTTACTACAAGCCTGACGTGTCGGTGCTCCCGACATACCCGCCACCACACCGAGACGATAGTATCTCTATATCCTCCTTCGCCTCGGGCTCTTCGAGGAAGACAAGGCCGGAATCACTGTTAGTCACACCACTCCCCGGGAAATTGGTTCTGGGAATCGCGTTGGTGGACTTCAACCATCTGGTATTTCCCATTCCTTTGTGCATAGATCTTTTAACCCAGGGAGGGATTTATTTAGGTCGGCCCACGGATTGAGTACTCGCGGGGGGAGATTTTTGATGACGAAGAGGTGGTGAAAATCTTGCCGTTCCTCGCTTTGCCTGATGGGGCTCATATGGTGTGTACACTTTTTCCTCCCTCGCCTAATACCCATCTGAAAAACAATTAATGACAGAGCACGGAGGACTACTCCTACTTCCACCTCGTCCAGCCCGGTCCAAGCCCCACGACTATATTCGGAATATCGTAAGAGCCCAAGTACATCTCCTGCTTCCCAGCACGGTAATAACACGCCGTCATCACACACAGATGTAACCAGCAAATGGCTGCCAGCAGTCTTCTTGTCAAAGGGCCGGACGTTACGCGGTCAACAGTACAAAAAGCTGTGGTTGTTCTAGCTTCGAAACCTGTTTTTGGACCGATACGGTTGGTTGTTTCCCAGCTATCAGTTTGTGGTATCATTTGACCTGATGGGCTGGGACGTAGGGAGAAACTTCGGGTAGTGACTACTGCGCTTTTCGAACAGAGGTGAGGAATTATGTTCACCCGTCAGACTTTGGGATGACATCGATGTAGAGATTTCACAGACGCGAGTATTCTTGATGATTTTGGCACCTCGTTGGAGGCGTCTCTTCGGGGACAGTTGACGGAGAGTGGGTTGTACATGGGTGAGCGTCACGAATCATGCGTGTTAAATCGATTAGTAAACGTTCTGCGTACAGGAACGAGTCTCCGCGAGCTGGTGCATACATTCCGCCAACGAACACTCGTCCTAGTAAAGGCACTCATGCTGCAAAAACGGGTCTGTCCCCCTCCCATCTCTTCCCCTTTACCGACTAATCATCCGGGTACACAGATCATGTTCTACGGATACCCCGTAGAGCGTCTATGCACCTACCAATACTCCCTCGTCTCGCTCCTCCCGGGGCTGCTACAAACACTAGACGACTGCGGCTCGCCCCCCCTCGCTTCTCGTGCGCCTACACTGACCAAGCCCTCGTCGTTGCGGACGTCGGATCGGAAGAGTATGATGGCGTTTATGGGTCTTCCTTTGGATATTTTTGGGAAGGTGAGGTTTTAGTTGGACTGCGTGGTTTTTAAGTTGTTGATGGTGGTGAATAGGACGCGTTCTTCCAGCCTTATCTCCCGTTGCAGCAACTTGATATGATCAAGCAGACCCCCAGCTGGCTGTGTGGGTGTACGAATTCTATTGTGACGCATCAGAAGGAGATTGATTTGTTGGTTAATGTATGTCCCCTTCCCTTTGTCCCCTTCTACTATCCACCCTTCCTTCCACCTTCCTCATCCTTCTCTGTTTTCCCTCCTTCCTCCGTGCCCTGCTTCCTTCCTTTCTTTCTTGCCTCATCTGTCTCTTCTCCTTATCCTTATTCAACCGGACCCCAGACAGAAACAGGCGTCTTCGAATTCCGAGATCCAAAGCTGGAAAGGTCGGCAGGGCTGACGGCGGCTGATAGGAAGTGGATGGATGATATCGTGACGGATGTGAATGAGGGGTGGAGTGAGGAGGGTTCGAGGTGGTTGCCCACTATACAGTGGGTTTCTTCTTTCTTTCGATGTGGTTGAGCAACTGGCTGATTGCGCTTTGGCAGGTTTAAAGGGAGTGATGATTATCTCCGGACGAAGGTCTGTCCTTTTGTTTTTCTCAAAAGTTAACGGAGGGACTGATGAGAGAATGAATGATAGTTCGAGGAATACATTGCTGCTGCGCTTGCTACCGTTAAATACCGTGATTTTGTGGCCAAGGGAGAGGGAGGTGGGGTGTTGATTACTGGTGGGTCTGGTACGTCCTTTCTTCCCTTTTCTTTTCGTGGAGATTCTGATTGGATGGGTGTATGAACACAGGGGGAGACGCAAGTTCGATGGATGATTTCAACCCGCTTTGGATATCCGAGTTCAAGACTACGAATGCGTATGATGTTTGGGAGCGGACGACGGATTCGCTCTTGTTTGATATTGTTGAGCCTAGGTAACTTTCTTCCTTCTTCCATTCTTTGCACCCCCCTTCCTCCCTTCCTTTCTTCATTTCATTCATCCTCTTTTCTCCCTTCATTTCATACATCCTCCCTCCCCACTCTCCTGCCTCCCTTCATCCTTTCCTACCCTTCCATCTCTCAGATCATCATCTAACTACCCCTTCGCACAGACACCCTTGCAACGAAAAGCCATCCGTAGTAGCCGACATTGGACTCCAACTAAAAGAGGGCATTCAGGAGCTCAAACTTGACCAGCAGCTCGCGCCTGCGAGGGAGGTTGTGGCGCGAACGTTGACCGTGGGCTCAACCAACTTCTTCAAAGCCGTCGAGGGGGTCAAAGGGAGATGGGCTCAGAGGTCTCCGTCTTCGGGTACTTCTTCTGTGACGAGCTCGGGGGCGTCGTCTGTGACGGGCTCGGGCGCCTCATCTGTGAACAGCGATCGTGTGTCTGGGTATAGTACGCCCGTTGAAGTGTCCAAATCGGATTTGGTGGATGATGGGGGAGGGGGGAAGACGGCGACTCAGTCGAGCTTTATGCGTCCCTTTTCGTTTGCAGCGTTAACTTTGGGTGGTTCTTATGTGGGTGCGGGTGCTGGGGAGGGACAAGGACAGGGAACAGCCGAAACGAGGACAGCTCCACCGACACCAAGTACAGCAACGCCACTGAAAGCGAACGTGGCAGCATGGAGCGCGGGGATTGGGTCGTTCCTTTCTACGAGGGCGCCTAGGTTTTCTATATCTTCGGCTATGGCGACTTCTTCGAGGGGGGAAAGTTCGTCTGCGCCTCCTTTGTCTGCGTTTCCTCACCAAGAGGAGGAGGAGGGGGTTGGGGTGGGGTTGGGAGGGGCGTTGAGCAGGGAGCAGAGCCGGACGATGCGGAGTGTTACTCCCCCTGTTGCTGGAAGGATGGTCCCGCCTCTGGGCAGTGTTAATGGAGTTGGGGTTGAGGTGACGGAGGCGGGGAGGAGGAAGAGTGCGGCAAGTGATGATGGCTATGGGGCGCATCTTGATGGGGAGGAGGTCGTTTCTGGTTATGCGCTCTAGGTCGTTGCTGGGGTTGTACTCTAGCCTTGGGAGACAGCGATACATGAGCTTGAGGAAGGACATTGAAGTTGCGCTGCTGGATGATATGTATATTATATCCTACAACTTTTGCGTGGCTGGCTGGGTTGTATTAATGTTTGTGAGCCGTGCATGCATGCCCTTTTTTGTGCTGACCGCTTGATTGTAAGTAACGTGAAATCGAAGGCAACTGTTTTTCTTTCCCGTTCTTGTAAGATTTTGGAGTTTTGGATGAACTTTCAGGTCAGTATTATCGGGCAAGTAATCTAGACGTATCACGCACCTTCGAATGTTGATGTTGTCCTACAGTTTTCATTACTAGCAATGCTTGGGACTGTCTAGAAACAGCTCAAAAGTTGAGGATGAGCCTTGAGGCTGAGCTGTGAAGAATTCTAAACGTTCTATCAAGCTTGAGTACTTGAGTGTTCCGCTACACTTCAGTATTTCAAATATCGATAGTATTTCGTCTGTTCTTTATAATACCAAGTGCCATGCCGAAGTAGTCTCGAATTAAGAGATCGCGTTGCCAACGCTACAAAACTAAAAGTGCATACTTAGCAAGCACCCTTGCGCGCTTGAATGCGGCAATTACGCGAAGATACAAATCGGCGACCCAGAGTACTTACGCTGTCGGACGACTCGGATCCTCACTCATAACACCTCCATGTCGGCGGCGATAAGACGGATTCGCTGATGATGACGCAGTTCCGAAGTAACGGTCCCTCGTCTCAACCGACGTGGAGTAAACCCTGCCCATGGCAAATCGGGAGTTTGGTCTGAATGAGCCTCGAGATTTCCTTCCTATCCACAGACCCCTGCACCTGAAAATGGACGCCTTGGAGATTGGCGTAGACGGGGCGATGTAGAGCGTGATCTAAGCGTTCCCAATCAGTCGAATGGGCGTCGAGTTCACCCATGTCAGAAAGGGAGATTTCCAGTATGACTCTCTCCACGTGAAGAGAATTGATAGACTCGATTATAAATGGGGCCCAGAACGAGGAGCTGGAAGTCAGTGGGTCTGCATGGTTGATGAAGTTTGATAGGGTCACCGTGCGTAGGCCAGTGAGAAGAGAGAGTACAATGCATTTAGGATTTGTGCTGGTATATGATGATGGAGATGATGTCAACTCTGCCTCGGCTTCGGTATCGACGGGAATATATGAATGAGTTACGGGCTTCTGAAATCCCAGCGTGATGGCCTCCAGACGGGGCCCGAGGGTTACCATATATTGTCGGATAGCTTCAGTATCTGCAGTCTCAATAGTCTTCAGCCCCAGGTCTTTGATGAGATGTGGTTGGTCGTGAGACAGTATCCAGGAAAGGATTGGATGAATTTTTGTGGAGAGGAGAGTCAGTTTCTTCAACGAGGGTGGTAACCTATGGCTTGAACCTGCAGACTGAGAACTTGCCCAGGAGACTTGACTCAGAGAAAGGGATTCGAGGAGAGGAAAAGAGGAAATTAGTGTTTCAACCTCCGAAAGTTCCACAAATATTATGTTTCCGAGATATAGTTCGGTGAGGGTATTGAAGGTCGAGACAAAATTCATTCTAGAGTTAGAATGAAGAGCTGACCAATCGACATTTTCGACATTGAGGAAAGACACGTCGGCGAGGTAGCCAAGGAATGGCACGAGCCGACGAAGCCATCGAGGATCTGGGGGTGGGGAGGGTACTAATTCCAACTTTTGGACAGATGGCGGAATGGTGGACATGGAGTGCATAATGAGAGAAGCGAACTCGTCCGTGTTTCGGTTATCGAGACATATCTCCCGAAAGACATGTGGCCGACTAATTGTGAGCCACGTTCGACATACGAGGCCGCAGCGAATCATCGATGCCATATCATCTTGCAGGTACTGAATTATGTGTCCTGAGAGCTCCATGGGCATGCTACGCTCCTGGTGCTATCGACGCGGTGAGGCGCCAGTGAGCCAAAGGTAGGAGACACGCTCACCATCGCAAGTTTTACTTGCCGACCATTATTGCCAGTAATTGTCTTCGCACTTTTCTTCATCCAGCGCCAGAGGGATGGGGGATTTTCGTGAGCCATGGTGGAAAAGATGGCTAGACTGCACTACGTGCGCCGGTAAGGTTGGGAACGGGGGAACGAATTAAAATTGAACTGTCTACCCATTGAAATGATTGCGCAGGGTGAGATTCTGTGACGCCACCATTTAGCACTTTTCAGGCCATGTAATTTATCGTAACTAGGTATTTGGAATACGTCCCTGGTTGGATGCGGAAGTCGATGAGTTCCCGACTACCCCGCCACACTGCTGCGTGAACCACTGTGAGCAACATTGAACAACTCCGCTAAGAACAAGACGGGGGCGCTCATGAATTCAAGCCTTCATGGTCGTGGATAACGGGACAAAGCGACACACAAGCCCCAGCACCGCCGACCTTGAGACAGGGAAACACCCACCTCGCCTAGAGTCGGCAACCTTGTACCGCCACCACTCTATCATTTTCATACATCACCCTTGGCGAGGGCAAAAAGGGGCAAAAGCACCGGAATGACTGGGTTTATCAGTCGATCGATGCTCGCTCTGGGCGTTTGGCTTCCCGGAATGAGGAGCGAGAATATTTTGGGTTGTCTTCAAGGGACAACAACTCCTAGCATCTAAGCCCATAGAAGTCACGTTGACTCTTATATGAGAACTTTTGCTTCAACCCTTCACAACTTCCACCGCTCGCACACAGCTGGACATTGGAAATAATCCCAAGCATAAGTGTGTTTGGAAAGTCTTGCTCATGTAGTTGGGTTCCAAAAGAAAATCAAGATCGGAGGAGTAAAACGTTGGAGTCATACCACAAACCATGGGTACTTAGGCACAAGAGAGGAACATGCTGCGCGAACTGTCGAGAAGCGAGGATATTTGTCGCCACGACGAGCCGTGAGCTACCAAAGCCAAACTCCAACGCAGTCCATCGCGTGCTCACCTGCATGATTCCTCGATATACCCATTCTATTCCTTAGCCACCCATCCGTCATGATGATCGTCGACTGAGCCAGGCAGATTCGCGGGTAGAATGCTGCCAAAAACTGTCTTCAGCAACTTGCCGTCCTCAGAAGACTGGCAATAGTCACACGACTTGTGGATAAGGAAATATTTCATATAAACACCACTAATGGAGTAGCTACTGAAAAAGTGGGGCTATGAGGAAGTAGACAAGGGTAAGAACGTGGACTCACCTAAACATACCTACACCTATACCTGTCTACCGGCATCTACTTTTTCGTCTTCTTACTCTCTACGAACAAGACGCGCTGCTTGACTGAAAATGCCTTTAACTTGATATCACCTGAGACCGCGAAACCATACCTTTCGGGTCGTACTTCACAGCGGACAACCTGGGACCTTGTCGAAGACGTTGGGTGGTGTAAAAAAAGCCAGTTTGCGCCGTCGAAATCATACGAACGATTATCGTTCTGTACAACGTTAATATAAACCTGTTTCTGAGGGAAGAAGCCGCCGTCTCACCTGGCTTTGCTTTTCGCTGCCATCGTGGCTCGTCGAAAAAGCCGAAAATGTACTTGAAAGGTTTTCGACAACAAACGTAAACAAGTACAGTTATGCACCAGCTAATGTTACACCAAAAATTAAAACCCACATGGAAAATTTCAGTCCTGTTGTCTGTCAATAAAAACTATTTGATAATTCTTTATAATTCAATGCCTTGGTTCACTCAAAATTTCAGATAATTTCAATAAATTCTCACTGAGAAAGTCCCTGATTACTGGTGTAACACTCTGTGGTAAGCAGTTTTCAGCTGAACCTGGGATTTTGAGCTTGCTGTTTCTCAACTAAATGTTACTCAATTACCATGAAAATTTACCAGCCCGTAGATATTATGTACAACTCATAGGAAAGTTTTATTTTATAAAAGAATATGCATTTTTGAGTGAGCTATTCACCTTACAAAAGTGTAACACTCAGTGGTGGTGTAACATTTGATGGTGCATGACTGTATGTGAACCAAACCGGCCCGGTTTCCTTCACAATCTTGTTACTGGGGCCAGGCTTTCCGACTTGCGCCAACTCGTTCCTGCCCTTGCGCAATCTCGCTTTAAATTTGGTATCTTGCTTTCTTGTAGCAGAATGGATAATATCCATTACTTTGCGGCGCACTTGTGGGTGGCTGGGTTAGTTAGGCTTCAGCGTTGTGGTAACATTGAGCAACTCCAAGTTGTTTACAGCTCGATGCAAAACCTTAGACACCTCCCCGAAATTTCTCAACTCCGTCTCGCTTTGTACAAACAACCATTTGAGGAAGGAAGCGGGCACAAATGACGCAAGTCCTCCACCAACTCTGGTATATGTAATGCAATGGAGTGCTCCACACCCTAATCGAGTATACGATGATACGGAATTGCGCCAAGTGCGGTTGTTTGTACAATGCGAGGCGGAGTCGAGAAATTTTGAGGAGGTGTCTAGGGTTTTGCATCGAGCTGTAATTACCCACACAGATTACTGACAGCGAGCGTCTCTTGAAAGATGTTGGATCCCCCATCCATACCCGATATTTCAGGTCGTCGCCGCTACGTTTCGTGGGAAATCTCTACCCCCATAAATTATGAGCGGTCAAACGCCTTCGCTATGATTACTGTGATCGGGAAGAAGGTAGAGATGGGTGTCCTGTAGGCTGATCCGAATCGTACAGCCCCATCCAGTTAACATTTTTCAAGCCAAGAAATGAGATGTACATTGCGACACGATAATCATACAACATGCCTTGGAACAAGCGACGGGTAACGGCCCCAGTTCTTCAAAAACAAAGTGCGCTTGCTTCCGACAAAAATTTCAAGTGAAGCCCGCCGACAGAAACTCCGTAATTACGACTTCTGATTTGGCGAGGGAACTTTAACCAGGCCCAACGCCCAGAGATTCATTCATACCCGCCCAAATTCAGCCATGACGTCGAACTCTGAGTAATCAGGCGGTGCCGCCCAAACGCCACCGTCTTATCTCAAGTTGTCTCTACGACTGCCCCTGTTTGACGAAAAGCTCGGGCTGAGCAGTTCAACCTGAGTAGGGCAAGGAGATCTGCGAATCGAAACCCAATACGGGAGGTTCTTCTCAAGCCGGTTAAAAATTGCAGGCCGCCGTACTCATGAATTGAAGAGCCAAGGAGCGTCGCTGGTAATTATTTCCAGGGTTTGACCATAGTGACGTCCACACAAAAATAGCTTCCGGAGGGAGGGTAGCCCTGCAGATCCGATCTCCAAAGCAGAGTACAAATCAAAGGGCCGCTTGAAGATCTAGTATACCTAAACGGGATAATAATGAGTCAATGACGCTTCAAAATCAAGCAGGGCACGCATTCCGTTCTTAAAATCGATTTTGACGACTTCCGCTAGTTCTGCTTGCCTTAAATTTTAAAGTTGTGCTCGATGTTGGTATTAGACAGTGTCTATGAAAAAAAAAACTGGGAGTAAGCCTAGCGGGCCAAAGCTTCAGATACCTTTCCAAAATCTCACTCTTTGGCTTCTCACATTTCGTACGCCTCATGAATCCCACCAAAACCCTGCAAGCAGTTTTTCATATATTAACTAAACATGTGTGAATTTTTTCGAAAGAGCAGGAGCAAGAGAATAACATGGCCAATAATAGTAATGGCCGTGCCGATTCCAATGTTTAATTATCGTGTGGAGGGGAGAAAGACAGTTGAATGCGCTCTTTGTAAGTAGGTTTTGAAGAGTCAACAAGGCGAATAGAGGGGGAAAACATTTCTATAGTCTAATTATGTTGCAGAAGTATTAAGTACAAATGTAGGATGGAAGGAATTAAGGGAACATCTAGGCGTTTGTGTGGGATATCTACTTACTTCAGAATGTCCCGTGTCACTGGATGCAGAGAATGCGTCGAGCGTCACACAGCGGTAGCCTTGCACGTATCAACGCAGCAAGCCCATCCCTATTCACTGACCCCTCCACCTCAAAGCGGACACACCGCAATCCATCATACGTGCTCCCATTCAACGCTGTATCCAACCCATTCCAATGAATAGCATGTCCGTCTAGTTCTCCAGACATAGACAGAGATTTGATAACAAAAACAACGGTCTCTAACATGGAGGGATCGAGGGTCCTGAGCATTTGTAGGGCCCAAAAGGCCGCAGCCGCTGAACTCGAGCCAGCACTTCCGTCAAAAAAATTGGTGATTTCGAAGCTGCGCACGCGGATGGAGAGGAGGCCTGATAGGCCGGGGCATTGGGCGGGCGCTTCGTCGGAGACGGCGTCGCTGTAGACGTCCCTGTCGAAGCCGAGTTTGAGGTCTTGTAAGCGGTATCCAAGAACTTTGAAGTAAGAGCCGATCATTAATTTATCTTCCATGCGAATTGAGTCGATGTCGAGAGAGGTGACAGGATGTGGGGGGTCATGCGATATAAGCCATGCCATTATCGGGCGGATGGAGGTCGAGTGAAGGATGAGCGAGCGGAGGGGAGCGCGGAGGCGGTCAAGGGTATCCGGTACGATGGAAATATCCTGGACACAAGGAGCCGACTGCCAGGTGATTTGAATGAGGGCCAATGACTCGAGAAGGGGAAATGACGATGCGAGGGTTGTGACTTCCCGGAGAGTGGCGAAGGAAATATTTGAGAGAGTAAGGTGTGTGAGGGTGGCGGTGAAGGTAAAAATGAGGTTTCGCTTGGACTGGTCATGAAGCCCTGTCCAGTCGACATTTTCCAAGTGAAGATATAAGATGTGCGTCATGACGGTAAGGAAGGGTACCAGTCTACGCAACCAGCGGCGGTCCCCGCCCTGGCAAGAAACCAACTCCAGATTTCTTGCAAAAATTGGGATGGTGGAATTGATAGGAAGAGAAAGTGAGGCGAACTCGTCCGTGTTGAAGTGGTCTAAGTAAACTCGTCGGAAGAGATGAGGACGACAAACGTTCAGCCATGTGTGGCAGGCAAGGCTGCAAGACTTGAGCACTTCGTGATCTTCTGCCACGTACTGAATAATTTCCTCGACGAGTTCCATGGGGAAAGTGACGCCCTTATAGTCGGTGCCTATTTGCCACTTCGCCACAGAAAAGGGTGTCGGGGGAAACTATGAGTTAACGACGTTTAGTAACAAATTGGAGTTCAGACAAAACGTCGCCCTCACTCCTGAAAGCGATCTTGAAAGGAGGTTATGTGAACGAACCATGGTAAGTAATGGGGTTGAATATTAGTCGTCCTGCTGACTATCCAGGCTAGAGACTTTATAAGTTCATTCATGACTCGGCAGCAGACGTCGGCAGCCGTCAGTGGAGTTTTGGTAGATCCCCAGGTTTGGTCAGTTCCCTTGACTGCCCCTTGATTCAGCGTCAAGTGGTCAGTAGAGTTTTTACAGTTTTAGTTAGTCCCCTCGGTTGCCCCTTGATCCAAAGAAATATTGCTGACGAGGAAAGGTTGTAAAATCGAGTGTCGCAGCGACATTGCAACCGTGCTATGTTCTTGTGGAACCTTCGTTCGTATTTTTCCGTATGCGATAATTTCGGATGTTTGACCGGCATGGCAGACAAGCAGCCCTGCATATCCAAGCGAGCTCTAAGCTCACCTCGGGCTGTGATCGATTGCAAATTCAGTGTTTTGGTTTGCGAGTGTTCCAAGATGCGAGGTGGGTGCATATGTACTAAGGTCTGTGATGATGAGATTGAACAATGTGTCGCACGACGCACTGGTTACTTGTTGTGAAGCCCTGAATGAAGGAGAAAAGGCTGTGACGAAGTCAACGGCGTCTGATTGAAACACCGACAAATACAAGCTTTTTCAAATCCTGCAATCAAAAACATTGTCGTCCTCAAAAATCGCGATGCCTTCCTTACTAAGGGATCCAGAAACTTTCGGAAAGAAAGTGTCGAAAGAGGGCAAGGGGAAGGCGCCTTCTAATGGGAGCAAAAAGGTCGCGCTGATATCGGAACCTGTCGAATCGGACGATGAAGAGGATGAAGACGAAGACGAGGACGATGAGGGGATGGACGAGGACGATGAGGGGGTGGACGAGGACGAGGAGGGGATGGACGAGGAGGAAGAACAAGATGAAGCTGAAGACGAGGAAACGGCGGTTCCACTTGACGAAGTGGAAGATGTGGACGAGGACGCAGTTCCATGCCAAAAAGTTGAAATGGACAACAAGGTGGGTTCGCATTAACCATGGATGTCATCGCCTAATTTTTTTGGCCTAGATCGCTCTTGAACGTATCCGTGAAACAATTCAACTTGACCCATCCCTGCCATGGACAGAAACGTTAACACTATCATACCCCGAAACAATCGACGTTGACGTCAACGACGACCTCAACCGTGAGCTAGCCTTGTACGTTTTCCCTCAAAACACATTCTACAATTCGATACTCAATCCCTCAACTCCGCTAGCTACAAACAGGCATTACATAGTGCCAATGCCGCCCATGCCCTCGCCACAAAACATAAGTTCCCTTTCACCCGGCCCTCAGACTACTTTGCCGAGATGGTCAAAAACGACGCACATATGGAGCGGATCCGTCAGCGCCTTCTAGACGAAAGCGCCGGGATTAAGAAGAGCGAGGAAAAACGAAAAGAGCGGGAAGGCAAGAAATTCGGAAAACAGGTACAGATTGAGAAACTCAAGGAGCGCGAGAGGTCGAAGAAGGAAATGGAGGAGAAGCTGAAAGGGCTGAAGCGGAGTAAGCTAACCTCCTGTTCCCATCTTCTAGGCGCTCGCTGACGTTATGCCACAGAACGAAAAGACATCCTGGACAATCCCCAAGCAGGTGAGGACGACTTCGACATCGCAGTCGAAGATGCTATTTCCGACCGTCCCGCCAAGCGTGGCAGAGCTGCTGGAGGCCGCGGTCTTCCTCGCTCAGCACGGGACCAGAAGTACGGCTTTGGCGGGGCTGGCAGGCACTCAAAACAAAACACGAAGGAGTCAACAGATGCCTTTGGTGACGGTGCGGGACGGGGCAAGGGACGGTTTGGCAGCAGGGGTAGAGGAAGAGGTGGTAGAGGTGGAGGTGGTGGGAGAGGCGGAGGTAGTGGTGGAAGGGGTGCGAAAGGCTCGTCTGGGGGTACCAAACGTTTAGGAAAATCAAGGCGGGTGTCGATGCGAAGCAAGTCATAGGTTGCGATAGGTTCATTGATGAATTTTCGTGGTTTCCCATTTGCCTTTTAATTGCTGAGGTTGTTGGTCTGGCTATGGGTTGGAGGCCATAGCACGATCAAACTCTATGGCGAACGGGTGATACCCATACATAACCATTTCGGCTGGTAATTTTACATAACCCCCTGGCCACTTTCTTACCTTCAATTTCATAAATTTCCAAGGGTGAGGTCGACTTTCGCAATCGTCGTCCCCGTTACATAAAATTTGTTGAGGTACCGTCATGCTGTACACACACAGCCTCACGGGATAAGTTTCAAGGCATCCTCGAGGCCCCTTCCTCCTCTTCCACAACATCGATTACCTCAAGAGTGGGCTGGACCCCTCTCAACAATGTTCACTTTACGCATTTTCCTCGTTCTCGTGCTCTGGGCAGCATTTGTGGTCGGGTTACCACTCCGCAGTCGATCTGCAGATCTTATTGAAGGGTAAGTGTTGCCCGCTTTTTATCCCCCACGGTATTGCTCATCCTGCGTTATTAGACGTGGATGTGCGACGGTAGTAACAATGGAAGAGCGAGCATACATGGAGCAGGCATTGGACAGTGTGAGATTGTTCAAACGCGGTCTCAAGAATTCGAAAGCCACCGCAAAAGTCAAACCTGTCAAATTTGATGTGTACTTCCATATTATCGCAGCGAACGAGACATATGAGGGCGGTTGGATTCCGTGAGTTGATATAGTCCTTTCAAGATAGCTCAGTACTGACCGTGCATCCAGAAACTATCAGATCAAGGCCCAGGTGGAGAGATTGAATACCGACTTCAATACCACAGGAATCTCGTTTAATTACAGGAACACTTCCCGTATTTTGAACGCAGATTGGTTTGAGAACGTCTTCCCTGGCTCGTGAGTAGTCTTCCCTTATGATCTACCTCCTGCAATTGCTCACACTGGCGTAGACCTCAAGAGCAAGAGCTCAAACGGGCTTATCGGCAAGGTGACTCTAACACTCTCAACATCTACACCGCCGGATTCAACAGGACGAACCCCTCATTGGGGTACGGCTCCATGCCCTCCAAGTACTTCAAAGACCCAATCAGTGACGGTGTCATTGTCCGGTACTCCACCTTCCCTGGCGGTGAACGCAAGAACTACAACCTCGGTCGAACGACGGTGCATGAGGTCGGACATTGGTTTGGGCTTTACCACACGTTCGAAGGTGACGGTTGTGATGGGGTTGGGGACAACGTGGCGGACACGGCCCCGGAAGCTTCAGGTGCGGAAGGGTGCCCTGTTGGCAGGAATACTTGCCCGGGAGGTCCACCGGATCCTATCCGTACGTCGTGTCTGATTCCTCTTGCCCACTGAAAACCCTCTTACGGTCTTGACAGATAACTATATGGACTACTCTTTCGATTCATGTATGAGAGAGTTTACGAAGGGTCAAGCGGTCAGGATGCACGAGGCCATACGAGCCTTCAGAACCCCGCGGAATGCTACAACCCTAGCGTCGTCGTCGTCCTCATCCTCCACTCCCAGCGCAACCCCAACCAAAGGATCATCAGGGAAATCTCCAGCAAAGGGTACAGTCTCTCCTGTTGTCAGTCCTCCGAAATCTGGAACCGAGGCAGGGGCCAAGAAACCTGTTCTCGAGGAAACTTACACCCCTACAACGCCGAAAGCAACCCCGGCAGCGTTAAGGAAACATAGCGCTGGATCCGTCATGCCAACAGCATCAGCACCGACACCAGTAAGCGATGATGCGGCGTACGAGGAGGGGCCTGAATCTTAAATGTCTAATTTGCTGTAACTTGCGATGATTACGCTTCAATCTATGCTTTGCTCTCCAAGTTGACGCTTATTGAAGAGCAGACATCTGTTATCACCGTAAGTTATATTGCGCGGCTTCAAAGTCTGGGGTAGTGGCCTTCCGAGGCAGGCTCCAACTCAACACGATGTAAGTATATTATTACAGTACGATTTTATGAAGATAGAGAGAACAGAACGACTGTGACCGAAATATTGACTAGTTCAAGGAAGTCATAAGTTGATTTAAATTCTCTAACTTTGAGGGAATTCAAAATGTCGAAACCAACATCAATGATGCTTGAATAAACTGCAGCAAGAGAATCCCTTGTAGGATTTATCGGGCTAAATGGAGCATAAGAAGGGTTTTATAAATTTGTGTATTCAAAACTCACGAAGACAATTGTCCAAAGCGATTTTCACAATTTCAGATACAACTTCTGTATTTGCTTGATCCACTCTCTGAATGGGATTTTGAATGTTGTAGAAGGCAGCAGATGATTTGAATTTGTCAAAAGAAATTTTGAAGGGGTTAGGGGACTTTGAGGGTGCCTGTTTCCAAATAAAAAAGGAGTGCTCTGCAATGATGGCTGTAGCTACGTGGTATAAAAAAAAGTTAAGATCATGAAGTAGTGTTGAGTATGTATCAAAAAGTA
Source organism: Laccaria amethystina LaAM-08-1 (assembly GCA_000827195.1). NCBI lineage: Eukaryota > Fungi > Basidiomycota > Agaricomycetes > Agaricales > Hydnangiaceae > Laccaria > Laccaria amethystina. The sequence continues at coordinate 68,101 of KN838645.1, forward strand.
TCCATACCAATAGATAGAAATGCAGCACCCTGAAAAGTCTTGGTATTGCCAATCTAAATCAAATAGAAAGGTCAGAAAATTTGATAGCATCCATAAATAAATACTCTCACAGAGGACCAGTCTATGCATTCAAGAGCATCTTTCACCTAATTGATGAAGGTCATAAGTTAGGTCATATTTGAAGGGAAGATGAGTGGAAAAAGAGAGAAAATTTAACATACAGGCTTTTTGAAAGAGTAGAGAATTGTAAGGGCTCTCTCAACATAATCTTTTGACATGAACTTACAATCTATAGCATCTGACCATTAACATCATACCAGGAAGTCTGGAGGAAGTTCAAACGTACAAACTACAAAAATATGTTAGTTGAGAAAGAAGATCAGTATGGTGGTAACTTACATGCTGTTAAAATCCCAGAGTGGACCATTGTCAGCAACAAGCAGGAAAGCCAGCACACTGATTTACATCCTGTTTTAAAACCAAGGCAGGTCATTGTTAGCATCAAGTGGAGATGACCTGCACACTGACTTACACCCTAAGCAACCCCAAAGTAAACAATGTTAGTAGCAAGCAGAGATGGTTGGCAATTTGACTTACATCCTGTTCCAAAACCCAAAGTAAATTATTGTTAGTGAGTAAAAAAGTCCTGCACTCCAACTTACATGCTGCTCAAAAGCCAGAGTAAGCCATTGTTGTCATCAAAGCATAGAGGGTGGCTAAGCCTTGACTTACATGCTATTAAAAATAAAGAAGGGCCATTGTCAGCATTAAGCAGAGTTTAGAGAAGCCCAGATGGAATGTCTTACATCCTGTTTAAAGCCCCCATTTTCAGCATCAAGTAGCAAAACTCAGATGGCCTCTAACTCACCATCTGTTCAAAATTCAAAGCAAGTCATGTCAGCATCAGGGGAAAGGCAAAATAGATTTCAATTTACATTCTTTTTAAAATCCAAAGCAAGCTGTTGTTAGCTTGAGAAGGGAAGGCAACTTGAACTCCAACTCACAACCTGTTTAAAAGCATGAGCAGGCCACTGTCAGCACCAAGCAGAAAAAGTTAGCTAGATTATAACTTACATACTATTTATGTGCACCCAAGAGCAAATATTTCTTAGCATCATGCAGGAAAGCCTAGCTGGACTGCAACTTACACTCTATTCAGAATGCCAAAGGCCATTTAGAGTTCCAAGTATGAGATAATAGTCAAATTCTGACTTACAAACTGTTTAAAAAACAAAGCCAGACATTGTCAGCATCAACCATAAAAGGGTAGCTGGACCATTATTTACACCCTGTTCAAACCAAAGCAGGCCACTGTTAGTATCAGGGAAGATCAGCACACCCTCACTTACATGCTATTTAAATTGAGACCATGCCTGGTCAGCATCTTGTAGAGAAATTTAGATGGATCCTAACTTACAAGCTGTTTGAAAACCAGAGCAGACCATCATTGGATTTAAGCAGGAGAGGTCTGTAGACCAGGACTTACATTCTGTTTGAATATAATGTTGTCATTCAGCTGAGCAGTTAAATATTTTTTACTTACAGTATGAGGAAAATATTTCAAGATTGATCTGACTGTGTCCTTTTCAGATGTCTGTGAGGTCCACACAGAACTGAACATGACTCTAACATGGGAAATTAGCACTCTGGATTTATATTAGATGATGTAAAATAACTACTTTTCAATTGCATATTGCATTGACAGGGACAAGTGATTTTGTTGAACTGAAAGAAACAGCTGTAAAATAGTGTCATCTGAAAGGACAGCTGCTGTCTGCTCCAAAAGCAGACTACAGTCACTTGTAGGATATTGCATATCTATCAAATCAAATGCAATAAGTTCACTACACCTGCAAAAATCAACTTGTTTACCTCGAAAATATATGTGTGTTTTGGGAGGATACTTCTTTGCATAGAGCTGATGGCCAAAGTCTTTCTGAAATTTAATAACTGACTCCTCTCCAGCTTTATTTGCAGCATCTTCAATGCCCATTCCAGTATTGATTAGTTGTTCCATCATTTGAGCATCAAGCAAATCTGCTTTTGTAAACAGGACAATGACGGGAACTGCAAGAAATAATAAAAGCCAGAATTTTTAAAAAATCATCAAGGGACCATCTATGGTGACCCACCCTTGCCTGTCCCACATTTATCAAAGAAATCTAGCTCTGCTCTTGTAATTGGTCGTGCCTCATCATTTATTGGGATGCAGTACCTAATAACAATGTATTTAAATTTTGGACTTGACAATTATTTTGTTACTCACCATATTGCATGTAGCTGCTCCCCAATTTCCATTGTTTTTGAACGGTTCTCAATAAAGTTCTTGACAGTATCCAGCTCTGATGTTCTACCTGCTTCAAAGCCACAAGAGTCATGGAAGATGAATCCCGGATTACTCTCAAATATCAATTCGTTCTCGATGTTGTGATTTCCTCGCTATCAGGTCGGGTCGTGAGTATCAGTTGATTCTGAATTAGTTCGGATTACCTGTGCAGTCGAGTCCAGCTCAGACAAGTCAATCTATCCACAAAATAATTATTCAACAGTGAGGTAGGTCGTTTCAATGGCACACGCACCTCATGGCCTTGGGGATTGAAAATCTTCGGACGTTCGGTTGTGTTGCAGACTCGCTGAAGAATTGTTGTTTTGCCTGCGTTGGCACGGCCAATGATAAGGATATGGAAATGGCTGGTCCTCCGTCGGATATTTTTTGCTCGCCTTCTTTGTCGTTCCGGGTCAACATGTTGTTTTGATTGGATTCTGATATTGGACTGGATTTCTTCTCGATTGTATGTTCGAGACAGCGTTGAAGGCGAAGAGACTGCTGAAGATAAGGGCGTAGCTACTTCGAGGTTAACATCTTTTACTGGTTGGGTTCTGACATCGGATTGAAAACCTTCTCGACCAGATGCTTGACTCGATTGCGATGGAAGTGAAGGAAGTGAAAATGAACGCGTAGCTCTTTCGTGATTGACATCGTATGTTGGTTGGGTTTTGCTCTTGAAAAGGGGTAACTTATTAAACATCTTGACGATTGAGATGGCAGTGAAAGCAAAGGACCTAAGTGCTTGGCAAGCGCTTGAGCGGAGTAGTGTCTGATTGTTTGGCTACGTCATGTGGGGCAAACCGAGATGGATGGGCGCGGCAAAGCCTTCGCAACACCATGGGCCACGACACGTTTTTAAAGTCATCCCCCTCAGGATCCTCCAGGATGGGAGTAGGAGCTAGGGTTTTATTGTGGTTCTATGGACACCATTGATGAATCGGCGACAGACAGTGAGTGAATGGGTAGCCTGCTTTTCCTGCAGTATGTATCTTGACTCACTAGAGCCCAGATAAAAGGCATCCTGGATTCACGATTTACTACAGCAGTGGCGAGAGCCAATTCTCATCAATGTGCCTTGCATCAACTTTCCGTCTGCAACACATACCTTCCGCGTGGTTCTGCGAAGATTCGAAATACATACCGAAGGTCGAAGTTGGACAAACTAGATTGCATCACGAGGAGGATTATTTGGTACACTGCTTTATGAAGAAGATTGGTTTGAGAACGTCTTTTCCGGCTCGTGAGTAGTCCGCCCTCATCAGATGCAGTTGCTCACTCCAACATAAACCTCAAGAACAAGGAACTCTAAGGAACATACGGACAAGGTTGCAGAATTACTCTCTACATCCACGCCGCCGGATTCAACAAGACCAACCCACACTGGAATACGCCTCCATGTTCCAAGTACTTCGGCGACCCAATGAGCGACAGAGTCTCATTCAGCAATCTACTTTTCTCGGAATTGAATGCGCTCAAACGGACGACGGTGCAAGAGGCCGAGTCTGGCTGGGGCTGTACCTCACTGGGATACGCCTCCCATGTCCTCCGAGCACTTCATCGACCCGATCAGCGACGGTCTCCTCGTTCAGTAGCCCACTTTTCCCGGGCTCGAACGGATGAGGAGGCATGAGGTCGACACTAGCTCCGGCTTTACCACACATTCGTGTTCGAAGGGGAAGGTTAGTGTGATGGGGTTGGGGACGATGTTGCAGGCATGCCGGAAGCATCAGGTGCGGAAGCCTCCCCTTTGAAGAAATACTTGTCTAGGAGATCCATCCGTATGTCTTCTTATCTTTTTTTTTGGTTATCTCACTTATGGTTCCGAAAAGATGGCTTTGTGGATTACTATATGAATGAGGGAGTTCATGAAGGTTCAGACGGTCAGGATGCACGAGGCCATATCCCTGCGGAATATTACAACTACAACTTTCGTCGTCATCCCAAGCACTAGTGCAACCGCCCATTCAATTTGGAGCGCCCAGTGGCAGTAGTACACCAGCCCAGGGTACGGACTTTCCTGTGGCTAGTCTTCGTCTTCTGCGAGACGCGCCAAGAAAGCTGTTCTCGAGGTGAATTAGTACACTCCCGCGTGTCGAAGACAAGCCTAAGTATGATGATCTGGCGCTGTCCCCGGCATCGCAGCAGCAGCCGGAGATGCCGCGTTTGAGGGGTCATACTGTCTGGATGCAACTTACGATGAGTACACAAGTCAAGACACAATCGTACGTCCTGCTTGTTTTCCTATCGTTTTGATATGCCACTTACGGTTCTGAAAGGCAGCTGTGGATTACTCCTGTCTGAAAAAGTTCAGACGGCGGTCAGGATGCATCACGAGGCCATATCCTTACAACTACAACGTCGGATTCCCAAGTGCAAATGACCGTTCGAGTTGGAGGACCCACTGCCAGGAAAACACCAGTCAGCCTGGCAGGATACAGGGGGTCTCTTCTGGCGAGACACACCGAGAAACCTGTCCTCGAGGTGATTTCCAACTCCCTTGCTGCATCCTTCGAAAAAGCAACTCGAATCCCGGAAGCAAGGAAATACGACCCGTAATAGGAGTTCAGCTGTAACTTGCAATCTATGCTTTCCTCGAAGTTCGGGCCGTCTGTGCTGATATATGATACTTAACATTGCCTTTCCATTGAACTTGAAGGGTCGAAGGTTACATGCCCGGGGGTACGATTCATTCTAACCTTGAAGCCAACAACTTAGATACCACACCTACTTGATGGACCCTACAGATGTATTGTGTATAGCGGGCACCGGTGTAGAATGGAACACCCAACTTCATTAGAGTAGGGAGTGGGTTCGATTCCCCAAGAACCGCGTGATAATCGTCCATTAACATGAATTTTTAGGTATTGTAATATGGTGTCAGAATGAGTGGACAACGGGAAGGCATAGATTTCAAAATTTTGCATTACACAATCACCAATAGTATTATACGAGCAAGCAAGTCAAGAACACATTCAACGCAATCAACCAGCAGCCGACCCAAACGGCAACGTCCCATTCCCCCGTTCCGGATCAGACATCCTCAACACACGCACAGTAGGTCCAAGGTGGATGTTGGTCATGTCTTGGGGCGTGATGAGGATATACTGTTTCTTGTCAGATGAGTTCGCGGTATCGATCTACGGATAACACCACATCAGCCACAACACATTGATAAGAAAAGCAAGGTCAACATACCATCATCTTCATGCTAATCCTGCGATTAACGGCATCCATGAACACGTCAAACTCGTCTACAAACCACATTAATAACAACCTTCTTGGAGTTCGAGAGAAATCTACCCAAACACCGCAAAGGACACCCAATCGATTCCCAAAGCGACAGCAACAAGCAAATTGTAGAAAACGACTTTTCACCTCCACTCAACGAGCGCGGATCTTTATCCTTCGATCCCTGCGTCAATGTCTGGTCATCCGTTTGTACCTACGCTCACCAGCACCATCAGTACCCCACATCTCCCTATAGAGGAGAGGACTTACCCGCAACATCAAAGTCTGCGCATCATGGTTGAACAACACCTTTCCATAATACCCCCTCTGCGAAAGATGGAACGCAAACACAAGTTTACACCTCAACGCGATGTGCCTCCGGAACTCTTGCCACTTGCCCAGGCGGGTGATCAGAGAAGCTTTAAGTGCCTTGTTGAGCTGCGCCATGTGCTTGAGCGCCTTGTCCGCACTTTCGAGTTGTTCCCTGGTCTTGTTGACTTCTTTAGCCATCTCTTCGACGGAGGCACCGTGTCTACCAGAGCTCATCAGATAAATCGACCATAGTAGAACCTACGACACCCACCTCTTCTCACGCTCCTTCAAAGCAGCCTGAACAGACTCATAAAGCCTCTGAACCTCCGCCTGCGGACGAGGATTCTCCACACGCTCACAATACTCTGCCGCTTTCGCAGTCCAGTTCTACATCCCCAGTAACACCGGATCAACGTTCGTCAACCTCAAAGACATGTCCGAAAAAACCAACCTGAAACTCTTCCTGAAGAACAGCGGCGACCTCCTCAATAGCTGCAACTTTTTGCTTTTCCTCTGCCAGCTTTGTCTCGTAATGCCTCTTGTTATTCTGGGCCTTCAACCGCACCTCGACCGAGTTTTCCGTTCTCGTCTGCAAGTCATGTTCAGCACGCCTCCCCCGGGAAAGACAGGGAAGGCTCCCTCACCTGAGCATCATTCTTCTTCTGCTGGAAATTCGCAATCTTCTCCTTGACAACGTTCAACGTAGTCTGCAGCTCCTTCTGCACCTCATCAACCTCGTTCTTTCGAGCCATGACGTCCTTAAACTGGGCTTTGATATTGTTCTTCTCTTCTTCGGTTTCCTAAGTGCACAGCTCAAAATGAGCCAGCGTTTCCCCGTTCAGATCATCAAGACGACAAACCTCCTTGGCAGCTTCATAGCCCGCCATACCAGCCGGTAAATCATCGTTGGCCTCCTGCTGGAGGCTATGCAACTTTGACTTGGCAGTGCGTACTTCCCCGTTCGCGCGCTGTTCCTCCCCCTATGAGAGATCATCATCAGTACACGTCCACGCCCGAATAAACAAGGAAAAGCACACCCCAACCCTATCAATCGCCTTCCTCTTCTCCGAGTATACCTGCTTAAAACCATCATACTCTTGCTGAACGCCAGCGAGCTCTCGCAGGTGTTGTTCCTTCTGGGTGTTGTAATGCCTTGTACACCACCATCAGCCCGAGCTGACTTGACAAAAGGGAGACGGAACGACCCACCGAATCTCAGAAGCAGTATCCCGTCCAGTCAACAAAAGCTTCATAGCACCTGACAATCCCCTCATATTCAACGGCGAACTAGCCACGCCTCCTTCCCTGTTCTCTCCATGATTAGTACCTTGCAAACACATAGGAGGAAAGAAAGGAACACGCCAAAAGAAGGAAAGTACACACGCAGCGAGACAACAACACCCAAAAAGAACGTAACACCCTCCCCCCTAAAAAAGACAAAAAAAGTGAGATACCCACTTGAACACACGAACACTAAACCCATCTGCAGACCAAGCCGTACCGCCCCTCCCAAGACTCATCAAAGCTTGCTGTGCCTCCTTGCGAGTATTGGCGAGTATCTGCTGTTCGATGCGCGCTTGGTTGATCAGGATTCGGAGGACGTAGGGGTCTGAGATCTGTTGAAGAAGGCGTCAGCGCACGAGAAACGTCAGTGGAGAAGGGAAATGAGTGGAGAAATGAAGGGAAAGGGGAGGGAGGTCAGTGGAGGAGACAAAGAGGGAATGTAGGAAGGAAAGGAGAGGTGGAAAAAGAGAGGGAAGGCAATAAGAAAGGGAGAGAGAAGGAAAGAGGAAAGCGAAGGTGGGGAGAAGAAGAGGGGAGGAGAGGGCAGGAAGGGGAAGAAACGCCAGTGTAGCAAAGGAAGGGAGGAAGCAAAGGCCAGGTGGCGAGGGGAAGGCGTCAGTGCACCATGAAAGGTCAGCGTACGAGGTGGAGAAGGTCAGCATAGAAGAAAGGAAACGCAAGGTGGAAGCAAGGAAGGAGGAGCAAAGAGTTCAAAGAAAGAAGAAACGAACCTCAAGCGCCCTCAGAACAGTCAAATAATTCTCAGGCGGTTCCCCACTCTTATAATCAAACATATCCTTCTCGAAGATGATAATCAAAATCCCTGTACTAAACCATTCCACATTAGCATCAGAGCAAAAAGCAACAAAAAATAAGGAAATCGAAAAAGAGCAAGTAAAACCGCACACGAAAAACGAAACACCCCCAAAAAAGCGCAGAACCGAAAACCCAAACAAAAAAAACTCACTTCCCAAGCTCCCCCAAAACCCTCCTAACCCCCTCCCTATCCCTCGCATCCGTAACAGCAAAAGCCGTCAAATAATTACCCAACTGGACCCTCAACACCTCCCCCCACTTCTCCGGCTCCCTAGCCTTGACATACACTCCAAGCGGTCCGATCGGTACGTCCCCGTGCCACTTCATCCCTTTTATCCTCTTCACGACCTCCTTGATGTTCTTTCCATAAGGCATCAAGGCATCAGCTTCGTTTTTCCGCGCTTGCGATACCATGTTATCGCATTCGGTAATTTTTTGTTTTAGCTCGCTTATGCGAGGCTCGAGTTGCACGCCGGAGGACTTGGCGGTATCAGCTTCGACGGCTAGGGATTTCTTTTCCAACATCAGCTGACGATGCCGTTCTTCAGCAGCGCCAACTTCCCCCCGGAGCTCCTCAAGTTTAAGCTGGACTTGTTCGTGCCGGGCTTGGGTGTGGACCGCCATTTTACGTGCTTCTTCCGCGATCTTTTCTTCCAGTTCGTTGATTTGGCGGTTGGTCGCTTTGATGCTTGCGTCCATTGTTTTGAGGTCGGCCTAAATGTCTTTCATCAGCATATATATAACGAAAGAACCAAGAAACAAACAAACGTACAGTGTACTCTCCCAACTTGACTTTATTCCCCCTCAACTCACTCTGCAATCTCGTCCTCTCATCCGTAAGATGGTCCATACTCCCAAGGGCATGAAACTCGGCCTCGTAAGCCGTAACCTGCTCCTCAGCAACATCCAACGCTTTCTAACAAAACAAATCCCACATCAGCTTCTACCCTCCTTCCTCAAAGCAACGATAAAACCCCACCTGCGCGTCCTTAATACTCTCCTCAATCTTTGGCAACCTCCTACTTGCCTTCGCAACCTCCCCAATCTTACTCGTCATCTCGTCCTCCTTCTTCTTCACATGCGACCACGCCAACTCCTTCTTCAAATCATCCAACTTTTGCTTCTGCTCCCTAGCCTTGGCAGCTTCCTGATACCTCGCCGAAGCTTCTGCGTGGCGTATCCGAAGGTCAGGAAGCGCTTCTTTCTTTTGCGCAAGAACTTTGGCGGTTTGCGTGATGTTTTCGAGGCAGGTGTCGTATTCGTCTGAGAGCTGGGAGAGTTGGGTGCCGCGGAGGAAGAACTGGGGGGGGGGTGTTAGTACAAAAGCGACGAAAGAGAAGCGATGACGGACCTTGTATTTATCCTGAGGATGACTAGCGCTCAAGAACTGTCTCGCAGAATCTACATTCCCCTCTCCTATCAGCCTCTTCTTCCCTACTTATGAACGAAAAGGAACACCCACCCTGCGTCAACACATTCATCGGATTATCCACCTGTATATTCATATGATCGCAAATCGCCGCGAGCTCTTCCTTCTTCGTACTAATCACCTTCCCATCTTTACTCTTGATCTTCCAGGACGACCCGCCCTCTTTCGTGAACCGTCGGGTGATGACGATGGTCTTGCCGTACTCGGAGGGCTTGTACGCTTCTTCACCCTGGTTTTTGAGGTGGACGGTTACTTCTGAGACGCTGCTGGGGTGTCAGTGTGGGGAAAGGCGGGGGGGAGAGAGGAAGAACCTTTGGCCTTCGCGAATGAAGGACTTGATCCCGCTTCCTCGGCCGGTAGAGTTGGCTTTGCCGCCTAGAGCGACGGTGAGTGCGGATAAGGCTGCGCTTTTGCCACCTAAACCAGATCGAGTGTCCGTCAGTATATGCGTATGTGAGGAAGCAACGATGTGCTTACTCCCGTTGTGCCCTACAACAAAAGTTGCCTGAATCAGTCTTTTTGTTTTTTAGCAGGACATGAAAGAAAAGAACAAACCGATGATAAAGTTGATCTGGGGACCGAAATGGAAGGTAAGGTACTTGTGGCACATGAACTGATGCATTTCGATGTATTCGATTATACCGTACTCGGCGACCCCCTGGGCGTAAAATGTCAACATAACAGAAGACGCAAAGGAAAGACAAAGGGGACTAACACCCTGAACATGCCGCTTCGACTCCAATTTCGCCCTAATCTTATCTCCATTCTTCGCTTCGAATTGTTCGTCTTCTTCTTCTTCTTCTCCTTCGCTACCTTGGGTGGTGGTGTTACCAGTTGAGCGACGACCTTGTCGGACTCTTTGGAGTTCTTGTTCTTGTTCTTCGTCATCAACATCTTCCTCTTCTCCATCAAGATCAAGGTCAGCGTCAACGTCGACATCGATGGCGCGCTGTTTCCCTTTCCCAGCCCGACGAACACGCGTCCGATTCTGAGTCTGAGTGGGTGGCACATCCTCAACCTCATCATCACTACCCTCCTCCGTCCTGGCGCGTTTCGCAGAAGAGGAAGGATATCCGTCCGAGTCGTCATTTGGTGCTGCGCGACGTTTTGGCATCGCACGAGTCGAAAAGCTGGTGGTGGTGGTTAGAGTCAAGCGCGTGTTAGGAGGCGCGTCTTTGAATTTCGACGGATACAGTGTGACGACACTGTGACCCCGCCAAATTTCAGTGGCAACGTGACATAATTCGCCAAGTCACGCTGCCACTGCAGTGAACGCTTCCAGAGCATACCATAACCTTCCCATCTCCAATTTTTTATTTGGGAGCCTGTACACATACCTTAGGAATAGCTTTATATGGATTTTGATGCTCCGAAGAATGTTTTGTCTACAGAAATCTCAAATTTCGCTGGAAAACATGATAATTTCGCCATAGCTCCTGATAGATATTTAGAGCCTGCATGTAATCCTAATAGATTGCCAAATTTAAGAGCAAGAGCGCGAAAATTGAGAGAATAAAGCGGATTGTATCAAGGACTGCTCTTGCACTGTAAATGATTGAATTCAAAGAGGGCCAAATGGAAATGTGGCGCCTGGAATTGTGATTGGTCGGCTGACCCTTGAGGTGAACTCGAATTTCACCGCAGATCATGATGATCGTCCGATGTCTAGAGGCCGGTGGACTCGGAGTGCTCCCGCGAAGCGATGGTCGAGGAGGTATCGATATCCTGAGATATTGGAATCGCTGTCAGGATGCTGTCATATGGGCCCCGAGGAACTTGAGGGATATATCCAAAACGCCAAGACAAGGAAGCCCGTAAACCTTATGATAGTATCCAACGGGCACATCGGTTGACAAGCGAACATGTTCCATCGCCCAAAATACCTACGTTGCATATGATCATGAGGGGTGGGCTGACCGACTGATGGCAACTTTTAAGCTTCTATTCTGAATGGGTGTCCACGTGTGAGAAACAACGACTCACGTTGTCGGTCGTCCTCTTCTTCTTTTCCTTCTTCTCATTTTATCTCTTGTTTCCTACCCTTCCACTCATTGACCCAACCCACATTCCTTTATCCTATCCTATCCAGCTACTAAGTAATGTCTCTGGCCGGTCGACCCCCTTACGCAACCGACGAACCCGACTCTTTCTACGAGTCCTCGCCTACGCCTCGGCGTAACCCTCCCGTAAAACCTGAAGACCCCAACAAGAGAACGTCAGCTTACAACATGTTCGTCTTCTCTAATCCCTCCATCGACCCACTAACCCTTCTTAGGTACGACAACTACCTCTCTGAAGCCGACAACAAATCCCTCTCTCCGTCCTCCCAGTCTGAGTCTCAGGCAAATAGGATCTCGGGCGTCAGCAACCTAGGCATGGGTCTGCTGAACATGGCAGATGACTCTGACTCTGACGACGACTCCGAGGACGAAGCTGAGCAGAGACGAAGGAGGGTGGCTTCTGCTGCTGGAAGGTCTCCGTCCAAGCACGCAGCCCTGGCAGCCGCCACCCAGTCCTCCTCTGCTACGCGTCGTCAGCCTTCTCCTACTCCACAGCAGGGGCAGCAGCAGCAGCAAAAGTCTCCTCAGCAACAGCAGCAGACGCAGCAGCAGCAGCAGCAGCAGCCTCCTCAGCAACAACAGCGGTCTCCTCCGCAACAACAACAGCAGCCTCCCCAGCAGCAGCAACAACAGCGGCCTCCTCCGCAACAACAACAGCAGCCTCCCCAGCAGCAGCAACAACAACAGCGGCCTCCTCAGCAACAACAACAACCCCGTCCTCCTCAATCACTACCTGGGCAACAACCGCGCCCCCTCCAACCAATCGCAGCCCCCCGACCAGGCTACGCAGCCCCAATAGCAGCACTCAACCTCGCCCAACCACCTCCATCCCTCCCCCCCACCGGCCTAGGCCGCCTCCCACCAACTTCAAACCCGTTCGACTCCCCACCACCACCCTTCCCCTCCTCCCCCTCCCCCACCAACTTCAAACCCGTTCGACTCCCCACCACCACCC
>KN838645.1:88790-107527 GCA_000827195.1 Laccaria amethystina LaAM-08-1
AGCGCGTTTTTTCATCCAGTGCCGAAACCGATACAAAGCGGCGCAATCGAATCCACCCTGTTTTAATGGAAGCACTTCAAATGTTGAAATTTTCGCTCAAGCAGCAACGGCTGAACTTTACGGAGGGATGGGCTGTCACAGAACAGGAACTCGAGTACTATGCAGATGACGACGAAGATTCAGCAGATTTGTTAGGGAAGCTAACTTCGGACATTGCAGAGGGTGGGATAGATATCGACGAGGTAATTCACGTTGTTGGACAGGATGATGAGGATTGATGGGGCCATTTTTTGTTCAATATATTGTATACAACCTTACTTACCCTCGCAACGTTCATCTTTCTCAAAATTCATCACACAATTTCCCTCATTGTACTGAATGCGCAAGTCTATCAATTGCTGAACATTTACCGGTTATAACCGGTTCAAAACCATTGGCTAAGCCGAGCCGAACCGGATTTGATCAGCTCTCAAGCAATCACAAACCGGAACCGGCAAAAGCCGCTGTTTTGGCAAGCTGGCTTGCGGCTAGCCGAGCCGCGGCAACACTACTGTCAGCGACGTGGCAAACAAACAATGAACATCATCATCAGACACGACACCATGACGGATGATCAACAAAACGACTGACCGCCTGACAATGGGATGACAAAAACACAGGAGAACGATGGAATGGCCTGTAGTTTGGATGGTACGCACCACACACCCCCACCCTCCTCCCCTTGTCTGATTTTGAACCCAGGTGCCACGTCGCTGACAGCGATGTGGGAACCAATGACAAACGACCGATGCCGTCGTCTGTCATCATCAGACCGAAACTGAGTCACATCCCCCCCTCCAAACAACCAATGTTGTTCTTTGTCGTCATCGGACCGACACGACACGACGACGTCACAGGACAACAACAACAACATGGAACAGGATGAGGACACGGCGACAACTCACAATGCAGTACTCTTGATAGATACAAGTACCCTACTAGATGTCTTGTGTAACCTCATCATCACTCTTTGAATGCCTTGTCAATTCTACCTAGTAAATTATATATTTACAGTTGAATACTAAAACTTGTAATTGACTGAAATCAAGTTTTGAGATTTCGAGGTTTCCTGGTTTCCTAGAACCTAGAAAACCAAGGAAACCACTGAAAACCTGGAAATTAAATTGACAAATTACTGATGGATGTGTTGGGCCATTGCTAGCAGCCTTAAAATTAGATTTTCAAAAAATGACTACTAAATTTTTTAAGGACTCTGAGACCTCCCCACCCCCTACCTCAGGTCATGGCTTCAATTCCCAGTACCCCATTGGTCTTAGGATTCAGAGAGACCTATACCAATTGTGAAGTGAACAACATGGAATCAACAATGCATGGCTATGTATCAGAGTCCTCTGCCATTGTAGAGGAACTCTTGAGTACAACAGTGTTTCTAACCCTCACTTGCATCAGCATTTAAGCATTTCAGTTTCCAGAGGTTTCTCCACCTGAGAAACCCGCAGAAACCAATAAAAACCAGGAAACCAGGAAATTTGGAAACCGATGTCCAAATTCCTGGAAACCTGTTTTTCACCTTTCTTAATGAAAAGGGATGGAAACCTAAGAAACCTAAGGAACTGACCGAAAGCTAATGAAATGGGCTATTTACAATTAAGTACATAGCACTGGGTTTCTGGGTTTCTGGTTTCCAAGTTTCTGGAAACTTGAAAACCAATGGAAACCAGCGGAAACCTGGAAATTATTTTGCCTTTTTACTGATGTGGATACTACAAACTTAGGAGGAAAGGTAAAGCAAACATCCATGATAGGAGTGTCCAGAAGAAAAAATACAGAAATCCACCTTGAAGATTTTGAGTTGGAGAGCTGAAGATACCAGAACACCTGACATGGGGCCTTGAACAGACTGTCATTTGACTCCCAGCCAGAGGAGAGCCTTGAATAAATGCTGATGACCACAGTCCAGATAGAATTTGTGTTTGTATGGTGTCCAAGTAGCTTCAGTCAATTTGTTCATGTCCAAAAGGTCCTAGGTCCTCCTCAATATTTTCTAACAAACCCAAACTAGGAGACCACTGATGACTGTTAGGTGACATAGTGAGTGTGGCTAGATACCCTTATGACCAGTAACGCCCCTTGCTCTCCCCCACTATGACACACATGATGTGTCAGAAGTCACTGATATTCCACATATGGTAGTCAGTAATCACCAACCTTCCATATATGGTAGCCTCATGACTTAAGGTAATATGTGATTACCCTAAGTCAGCTTGAGGACGTGCTACCGTGCATTCTCGAGCCCCAATCCCTTAAACTAAACTAAAGTAACCCACCTAACCTCCTAATCTAAGTCAGAACACACTACTGCGCAGGGTAAAAAATATCCCTGTCCTAGCCATTTTCTCTAAGCTCCTAACCCAACTGAGAGCACACTGCCATGCAGGGGAAAAAATAGCCCGAACCCTAACCATTAGCTCTAACACCTAACCTCCTAGCCTAATGTATAAGTAAATAAAAAGCAGTTGCCCAACTGCTGCAAAAAATAGTTGTTGACACCTGGAATCAAACCCCCATCAATCAGCTAAGCACCATTAATTTCCTAAGATTTAACTACTACACCATCCCAGCATTTTGTTTTGGTGTGCAGTGTGAACTATGCCTTACCATAAGATATTTCTAAATTTGTAATAATATTTGTCATACCTTCCTTTTAAAGAAATGTCATAGTGGGGGAGAGCTATGAGAGCTATGACCGGTTTTGAAGAAGCTTTCACTACTTCTAAAACATCTAGATCAAAGAGGTTGATGGGTCATTGTGAGGGTTGGACCAGCTGAAAAATAATTAATAGAATGAAGATGTACATTCTGCAGAGAGACTGTTCTGTGCTCCTAGATATTCACAAGTGCAAAATAACGCGGCAAAAAGAAGGGTGCTGTTGGAATATTCCGAGGCACGAAGGTCGAAAAGGTTGTCGGTCTCTGCTTTAAAGAGAGCCACAACACCAGGGGAAAAAGTCATAACCACTCCCAGCTGATCATGATATTGGAGGACAAGTCCGGAAAGCAACCATGGATATCAAGCAGGTGCTTGAGGCCATGGGGCCGTGTTGAAGGGAGGAGCAAGCAGCCAAACATTCACACAAATTCTGTTCACACCCTTACCATACACTCATAACACATAGAGTCAAACCCACCACTGGATAGATTTCCAGAACCCAAATCGAATTTCCTCATATTCAACAGTTGATAAATGTTGGCAAGAAAGGGCTTGGAAATACTGAGAGAGTCTGGGCTGCGTTGAAGCACTTAGAAGAGGGGTGGCATCAGGGAAGGGCCAAGGAACGGCAAGGTGGATTGGTCCTCTCTCATTTCAATGCCTTACACGTGTTTCTTAGCTCTGTGAGACTCAAAAAGGAGTGTGGAACTTACAAAGGACCCAAGGACGTCGTTAGCCACCTAAATCGGAATGTTCGCCTCAGCCTTGGAGGTGGACATTCATATACTTGCACCCTCAACCTTCCTGCTTGTGTCCAGTTTGAAGTGCCGGAAACAATGTGTATGTTGGCAATTGAGGTTGCGGAATGCCACTTTTCAAGCTTCCATCTGCTCTCCACTTTGGTAGCCCATAACCCCATTTTCACCCAACCCCACATCCACATCCATTATTTGAAGGTCGTTTAGCACCGCCTGCATGTCCATGTGAACCCAATGGACCAATAGACAGGAGTCGTGATCCTTAAATTTCACAGCAGCCTTTGGCTCCCCGATCCTAGTCATCTGATTCACTCAATGCGACGGGCGTAACATCTTGAGCTGCTTTCGACGGGGGCAGCTGACATCCCTTAACGAGGTCATTGATCGGAATCCACATCTAGATCACGGTCAACCTGAAATTTCAAGGAATAGAGTTGAAGGAGTGGTGCAAGCCAAGATCTCATGCAGCTGTTTCCCCAGGTTTTTTTGTCAGACCTGGAATAGGGATTGGTTTTTGTTGGAATCCTGCATGCCTGTTCAATGGCATGTGGGACAGCTTCTTGCGGTGATTTTCTATCCAGGAATTGTATTCCATTCTCAGTTTGACTTTGGGCGCCTTCCCTGGAAAATATTGTCAACCAACCCACCCCATGATCAGGGAAGCGATCTCAAGGAGTCTCTGCTCCCCCGAACAGATGCCTCTGAGCTATGTTTCCAGTGGGTATTTGAATTTGAAACCTTTTTGGGTGCAAATTGCGAATTGCCAGCATTGGCTGATTGTCCGGAATCTCGTTTATGATCGACTTCTGCTGCTACCTTTCCTCAAAACATTCTGAGCAGTGGAGGTATGGCTGAGGTTCCGGGCATAGGTATTACCAAGAGAGACCTGTGGCTGTGCTTTGGTTGTAATGTGTCGTCAGCCACATCCGGAAAGGAGGTCCTTTATTCATGCAGACATGTTGTGCTCGATTATCAGTTGACGCCAGACCGTTGTTTTCTGACCTTGTCTTGAAACCCAACCGATGCACGGCTGTAGCTTTCTCAATGCAGGGAAGCTTCCCTATCAAGTTTCGTTAACGGCAAACTTCATGACTAGTCGTTCAGGGCAAAAATAACCAGGAATCGGCGGACAGTCCACCAGGTTGCTGAAGTGTTGAAAGTTTGGGATGTTATCCTGGATCCCAGCTTAATCAGCTTCTTCAAAGATTCTATGTCACTCACCCACCCTCCCATGTACAGAAGGCCTGAAATGTTGGCGGTCATATGGACTATGGATGATAGATCGTTCACAGGTTACAGTGCTTTGCACTGCCGTCTGCACAACGAAGCTTCGAAAATGTGTTTGTATGTGTTGTACCGTGACCTCCACAAATCGAGAAGCAACAGGCCGCTGACCATTTCAGGGATTCAAAATTCCCAATGCGCTCAGATCCGGTCCTGATGCGTGACAATCTGTAACGAACATACAAAACCAAACATAGTTTTCGCGATTTCGGTGTGCAGACGGCAGTGCAAAGCACTGTAGCTCGGTGTTGATCCTGACGAATATTGATTTTCTCTCACACAACTTTGCCGTTTGGCGCAGCTCAGGTCTGCCTTTCTTAGCTAGCCTCGAGCACTTGAAGACCAGTCGTCTCATCCCTCCACCCACCTATATCTAAACTGCTTTCTTCCCCACCTCAACACCGCCCATGTACCCAATTCAAATCTGGATGAAGTGAATTGCCAGCCGCGAAGGCAAATTTCCAAGCTAATGAGTCAGGCCTATCAGGGCTCGCCAGGGACACAGTTTTAAATGCCACAGCGCCCAATTAGTGCCCCCAATTTCTGAGTTGGCCGTCTACGTGATCGGTCGCCTCCGATCTGGGCAAAGAGGCGGTATAAAAAACTCTGTCATACCTTTGGTTGCACCTCGGTTTCTTATCGCAACCCCACCACCACTTCCTCTCCCCACTTCACCTCCCACCCCTTTACCAGTTTTTTTTTTCGTTCCTCCACCCTTTTCTACACAAACATCCTATATCTACAACATAAATGGCTCTCACAGCTCCTTTTACCTTCCCTCACCGTCGTTCTGAAGTCGGATAGCGGCTCGACTGTCCTCAGAGATTATCAAAATGCACAGAGCCGCGAGATTCAAATCCCTCTTTTTGGCCCACGCGACGACTGTCTCATGGTAAGCTCCGACTTTTGAAGCTATATTGAACTTTATACCGAGTCATTTACTTGCAGGACACCGTTGACATGCGAACACCGACGGGCTATATCGTCTACAAGTGCGAATATTCAGTCAGTTTTCTTGTGAGCTTGTCTACCTTCGGGTGCTTACTTGGCCGTTCATCCAGCACGAGCAAGACACCAGGACCCTTTTTGAAGAGAACGCGGATACGAAGCGAACCTTTTGGGTACGTCTTGGTTATGAAGATGCGTTCAACGTCATGACAGCATAATCATCGTACCGTTTTCAGCGCCGGTTGAAGATGTTCTGCAAAATCAAGGGCTCGGGACGGAAATAAGTTCTTCCACAAGTCATAGGTGGACTTGGGGCTTGGTCTTGGTGTTCGTCTAAACTTGAGCATGGACGTGTGCCGACATTGCCCCACATTTTGCTATCTTGTTCTCGCCGCTTGCTATCTCACTTCGTCATCGTTGTCCTCAACAGATCTAACCCTCACGTTCGTTTACTCACATCTTTACCATAATTTTGGACTACCTGCTTGCAATCAACTGCAATTTGTCGTGTTGAACATTCTTCAGGTGTCTTGAGCCACGCTGGATGTATATTGCCTGCTTCTCGTTTCCTGAACACTAAGACGTCGTTCGGTATCGTCGATTTGACGAAGGGGGATAATGCAATTCATGTGGATACTCAGTCACTCACTCATCAACCAACCGAGAGTCAGCGGATTAGATCGTAAGAAATGTCTTGCTACAACCAATTTGGTCGAGATCTTGAAGGTCTTCAGCGCAGCTTGGAATTTGATAGTTCGGCACGTTCACTCATTGCAGAACAATGTTGAACTCGGACGATTGTACAGATGAGCTTGCGGTCATTTTTGAGTGGTCATCGTCGCTGTATGCACACATCTTGTACGGTCTTCGAACAACGCTTGCAAATTCTTACGCTGCCTGCACCCTCTTGCAATGGTTGAATGTCCCTGTTTCTTCATACGTTGAAGTTGGCGTCCTTCTTCTCCTGCAGTATGTAAATTTGAGTCTGAACAATGATGATCATATTTTTGTTCCAAAATGCAATAGAAATAAAAGGTCTGAGGCATGACTTTGTCGACCTGTTTTTGGTCGTTGAATCGAAAGGAAGAGGAGTGCAGAGGTCGGTCAACCAAGAACGAATGAAGAGAAAAGCAGAGAGGCAAAGAGAGGACCATCCACTTCCCCCAGATCCCACCGAGGGGAGGACGTCGCCGAATCGCCGATAACCTCGAGCACCCTGGGCGGTCTTGAAGAATTGACCAGTCTAGGCTTCCGGTAGGTGTTGGGGATGGTATCAAGGCGAAGGAACGCAGCTTGTACTGGTTGAAATCGAGTCCTTAATTACACAGATGACTCATCGTGAGAGTACGTAACCCTTAATTCCGGAATACGACGCTGAGATAGGCTCAGGGTAGGCCCAACAATTAGGTTGGCTGAGAGGGCTCAGAAAGGCTGGGAGAGGCCATTGGGAACTCAATGCATTATGACTCCAGTTCCGTGACATATCCTTTTCTTTGTGGGTGTTGACCTGGTGCCGGCTGTAATAATTGAATGGTTATTGCTTCTGCCTCCACTGAATTACCGAATGGGACGGGACCGTCGCGAGTCTTGGTCGTTTGCCAGCCATAAAATACAAGTTTCTGAGAGATGAAGGCAGGAGGAAAGGATGGAAAACATACACATACAAAGTCACCCTTTTGTAGCTTGCTTTCAACTTGAACTCCAGAGAAGTTGGTAGGTATGCGAGCCATTCCGGCATAAACGTATTCCCCTCATACTCAATTTCCATTTAATTGGTTATCACAGCCCCAATGTCAACTGTCCATTCAGACGACCTGTCCAGGGAAAGGAAACTTCGCGAGCTCGCAGAAAGAAAAAAGAAACTTCAATTAGAGAGGGATGAACTCGACTACAAAATTATCCAAATCCAAGCCGAATATGGAGCGCTCTACAACAATACAGCACCCATCTTGAATCTTCCTATCGAAATAATGTGCCGCATGTTCGAGCTGGCCCATCACGCGTCATTCACTGAGGGGATTCCAGAGAACCCTCTCATAGAAGTCACCATCTCACATGTCTGTAGGGAATGGCGTTCCGTCGCCTTGTCCTTCCAATCCCTGTGGTCCAACTTTCGGTACAACGTTGATGAACTGCCAAAACGGATTCCGATTGACCGACTTGTTGCATACTTGGAGCGGTCGGGTTCTTGTCTTCTGGACCTCCACTTTGCATTTTCAGAGTACGCCTTAGGCGAGGGATCACAATCATTGTTCAATTCCATGCTTGAGAATACGATATCACATGTTGACCGTTGGAGGCGATTCTCCCTATTTGCCGACGTGGACGCCCCTATGCTTGACTTCAGTGACAGATTACGACAGTTGAAAGCTGCCAATCTCGAATATTTTACGATGTGTCCCAGTTCAAGTGAACCAGGAACCCCTGGTTTCGATGGGATGGCCCCTTCAGTATTTCTAGGTGGTGCACCAAAGCTTTTCTACGTTCGGCTGGATGGAACTTCTTTTCGGAACTATTCCCCCCCCTTCTCTAATGTTACGGTACTCCGACTCGAGGATGAGATTTTCCAACCAGATGTCTGGAACTTTTGGAGTTTTGCCTTATTCCTCGAAATCCTTGCTTTACCGTCATTGTCCGGTTTGTCGATTGTCGGTGAACACTTCATGGAGCCTGACTTGCCTCATTCTTCCCAAATCACCATGAATAATTTGAAACATCTCCGCTACGGTGGAGACCACAGTCTTGTTGGGCATTTCCTTCCATTCTTGGTTGCGCCATTACTCGAGACGCTGATAATAAAGGGGACAACACTTCCGCCCATCCCCAGCCCCGTTCCTAAATTTATGCGGCCATTCTCCAATCTGCATTCTTTAGAACTGATTGAGTGCACGTACTATGACGCTGGCTTTATAAATTCTCTCGTAACCCTCACGCCGCACGTCACCCACCTGACAATTGTGGATGATTCAGGAGGTGAAAACATGCTCCAATGCGTCACTAGGCCATTCCTCGAAAATGGAACCAGATCTTGGCCGAAAGTCAAGTTTCTGACGAGCTCCCGGCTCGACGACCACCCGATCCTCCCCTACATCGACTTTGCACGAATGATCGGGAACCCGAAATTGACGATTTGCACTGACACCGGAGAATGGGCTTTCGATGACCCCGAGAGTTATCAATCACTGAATGCGATCTGCGTGCTCCACGATGAGCTTCCCGACAAGCCGAAAATAGTTTCGTGGCCACCAGGTGTCGATGTTCCAGCAGAGCAAGATTTCTTCACCATAGAATACTAGAACTACCGACTGGTTCAAAATTTTCTAACTTACTAACTGTTTTCCCTGATGTTTTCGATACCATTCCATCCAAACCCACATAAAGTCGCAGAGCTATTTTTGAACCACGAGAAAGTACATATATATATATCTATCCAATTGATCAACACAGCCATTGCCATTTTGCTCAATGACTTTGTGGTGATGCCAGTGATGCCAGTGAGTTACACCAGACGAAAACGTTTGCTGGCATTCACGGCCTTTGCTTCCGTCCTCGTTTCTCTTCTCTTCGTTTGGGGCCCATCGCCACTTAAACTGCCGATTCCCAGCCATGATACCGGCAACGGCATAATACCAAGTGACGACGTCGAAAACGCGGCCACCACACCAAACAAAATCCCTACACCCATTTCACCATGGTGTGAGGGTGACGAATGCTCAAGAGGCTCCTGGAAACCTCGGAGCCCTCCATTCACGTCTTTGGCTGACTTTCAAACGGCGTATGCAAACCGTCAGGATGGGACATGGTCGCGATGTCCTAGTGTGGCCCCTCCTGATGTCATTAGGACAGAGGAAGAACAACAGCGTGCAGATGAGGAGCGGATAATTGACTTGAACAATTGGGTCTGGACCCCAAGTTCTGGCAAGATGAAGCAATGGGATCCGGAGGCATTTCTCGTTCGGTGTTTGAGGAGCCCAGGGGGCGTCATTCTCATCGGAGGTGTGTTTCTGCTTATCCTTCTTCATGCTCTTCTGCTGACAGCAAGTTCAGACTCGATAAGCCAACAGCATTTTCATTCCCTCGGTTATTCGCTGAGGATGGCTGATATTGAATTCGACGTTGACCCACCCTATCTGGCAAAGTATAACCACAAAAATGTGCATCAGCACGTTCTCAAACCAGGCGCGCAGAGTACAAAACGTATTTTGAAACGAGCTGGGGTCCCTGAGTCGCGTCTCAAACGTCCGGTCATAACCATGCTTGAAGACCACATGCTTATCCACGAAGAGGACATTCGCACGATAACAAAACGGTTGGGTGCACCCAAAGTGTATACCTGGTATCACGACTTTCAACGCGTCGAAGATTGGGAAACATTTGTCAAGAATGCATCGACTCCCAGACGAGGAGAGGAAGAGACTGTGACCGAAGATACAATGCTCGTCATGAACGCTGGCGCTCATGCAAGTATTCTTATAAAACTCATCCAACGGGGACTCCTAGCTAAAATAATACGTTTTTAGTGGTCAAGACACGAACTGAACATGCTCCCACCACGTTCTTCTGACATTGACGAACAATCAAGGGTCACAGAAACTTACAGGCAAATGGTATTCCCGCACTTATCCCATTCTCCTCAAAGCTAACATCTCTTGAATGTAGGTGAGGCTGATTACATCCCGACTATCACCTATCTCTCGACTGTCCGTCCACTACCGTTCGACTTCTCCAGGACATCCCAACTGTGGCGACCACATTGAGCCATACCTAAACGCCGCAGACGCTGAAGCGGCCGAACAGGATGTTGTAGAGCGCCTTATTGAGCCTCTGGAAAGCGAGGACGACAGAATAGGCCGGAAAAAATGGGACTGGGATTTGTTCCAGGTCCATAACCACGTTTGGAGACGAACCACTACCCGACTCCAAAGAGAGCGGGAGGCGATTCTAAAAGGGTCAGGGATCAGTCCGTATAGGAGCACTGGTGCCCGGTGGTTTTACATGGATCTTTGGGATCAGATGTTGCAAAGACCCGACGGGCATCAAAGACCGAATGAAGACTGTCTTCATTGTAAGCGATTCTTTCTGCCCCTGTCTATGATGAAAAGTTCAAGTCGGGTTGTGTAGGGTGCCTTCCTGCTGTCATCGAAGCGTGGACACATCATATATATCACCTGTTGATCATGGAATCGGAACGGAAAGAGAGGTCTCAAGGCTTACCCACAAACGAGTCCTATCCCTGACAGTATTCACACTCACATTTCCCCTGTTCTAGACGTATGGTTAGATGCACGGACATATGTATTACAACTTCCATGGCTTCGACTATTCTAGAAGTCCTTGCTCGTCTCTTGCTTCCATATTCCATCTGGGACACTTCACATATGGACTTTGAAGGACTTTTTTCTCTGGGCAATTCAGTCTATATCGTAGTGGTCTTGTTGCTTTAAGAGAAAGGTCCCTCACGTATATGTATGTACAACACTGGTAGCAATTCATCCTCGAACGCAAATGTCCGTAATCTTTCACCACGAATCCTTGTGTCAGTACATCAAAGCAACACCACCATATACTCGATACCCTGGCACTATATAGATGGAGAGGTCGTCATAGGCTCCGATTGCAAATTATACGACCTTCATCCAGCCCGTTTCCTTGAAGGAGTCCACGACCACCAGCGGTTACAGAGCGCCATGTAGGATACTCATAAACACGGCGTGGCGGAAAGGACAGGCTGTCGGGTGTTGCTTAGTTTCGTCATAGCCATGCAAGTGGTGAAAGAGAGGATTTGGAAAGGACGACGCATGGTGGCTTGGACAGAAAGCTGGAGCGTGTAAATTGTCGTTCACGAGCCTTAATGCAAGGTCTGCAAAAACTGGGATAGTCGGAAGAAAGGTGACCAAGCAAATCGGTATAGGCAATTTGGTAGGTTGGAAGGGCCATAATTGCACGCTTCCAGCGTTCTAGCACACGAAGCGAGGAGGCACTCAACTTTACTTGATTCTGCGAGTGATGGTGAATTTCACACAAAGCGATTTTATCTTGCTTCCTCAAGCTGATTTAAATACCCGACTGTCGTGCTTTTGCGACGACCAGAATACGTTACTTCGTATGAGTTCGTCGAAGGCGTGCAAATATTGCCATCAACTTCCTAGAGCTGATTTCAAACGTTTATCAGAAGAATGAACTTCAACTTGAAAATGGCGCACCTTTCTACAACGCCATTGGCGTCGACCACCTTCCTCAGCACCAACAGCAATGAAAGTGTGGATCAGGCAACCCCCGAAATCAGAAACGATACCGATAGTCAACATGCGTAAATTTTCTTCCTTGACTCGTGTTCCACAGATTTCTGATTGCTTCCGACATAGACCAGCAGTGACGGAAAACCTCCTTCTAATACTTACCCCTAAGGACCTGTTGTGGAGAAGATTCGACTCTTACCACAGCAATGACTCGCTCACGCATTGGAGGACCACCGTGTACCATCGTGATTAAGCTTGGTGGGTACCAATGAAATACAGGTCGATTTATTTTCATGTGTCAAGTCAGGAACCTCTTCCATCGTTCATGAAACGACACATCAGCCACTGTTGTCGACCTTGTCGTCAATCGTGGAAACTGTTATACAACTCAAGAGACAGGGGCACAAAGTCGTCCTCGTGAGCTCTGGCGCCATTGGAGTCGGATTAAAGCGCATGAACATGCCCAATCGACCAAAGAGTCTTTCTGGGAAGCAGGTTAGTTTAACATCGACCGGCAATGGACTTTTTGATTGAGCGAATTGCAGGCATTGGCAGCGATTGGTCAAGGAAGATTAATCGCACTATGGGATAATCTTTTCGGGCAATTGGAGCAGCCGATAGCACAAGTTCTCTTGACGAGAGGCGATATTTCGGATGTATGTTCTAATTTCTGCTCGCATGACGGCTACATCCTAACCATCTCAAGTAGCGAACGCGGTATCTCAACGCTGTCAATACTTTGAAGGAACTACTCTCTATGGGTGTCGTCCCAATCGTTAACGAGAACGACACGGTCTCCGTCAGCGTGAGTGATAGGAGCTAGCTTCCTTTGGCGGAAAGGTAACACGTCTTTACAGGAAATCAAATTTGGAGATAATGATACCCTTTCTGCTATAACCTCTTCAATGATTCACGCGGACTACCTTTTTCTTCTCACTGACGTGGACGGGCTCTATACATCAAATCCCCGAAAAGATCCTTCTGCAAAGCAGATCGAGGTAGTGAATTCAATATCTGCCATACGTTTAGAAGGTGGGATCTTTACATCATCCAAAATGACTATACTCATGCTCTTATTAGTTAGTACCACAACGCTCGGGTCCAGCCTTGGGACTGGTGGGATGGAAACAAAACTCATCGCAGCTGAAATTGCCACGGCAGCTGGTGTAACGACCATTATTACCTCAAGCAAAAGACCAGAAAATATTTTCAGCATCATCGAATACCACGCACGATATTCTCCCATGGCACGGCCACTCTCCGCTTCAACGGCCTCTCTCCCTTCGACAGGTCATGATACCTCTGGTCCCCAACACCAACAATATAGCTCCAGCACACCATCAAGCGGCACCCCTTCCCCTACTTTCCTTCTGCGTCCCCCACACACTGTATTTACGGCGTCACCAACACCCATGCGAGATCTCAAGTCATGGACGAGCCACACGCTGTTCCCATCCGGTAGCGTGATCATCGACGCAGGTGCACATCACGTCTTGTCAAAACGCGAATCGGGTGGCAGGTTGCTCGCCGCGGGCGTGGTGGGTGTCGTAGGCGCATTTGCTTCTGGTCAGGCTGTGAGAATCGTCATTCGTCGCCATGGAGGGCAGCAGGAAGACGAGAAGAAGGCATACGCGAGGGCGCTGGAAATTACCCGCCCGAATACGCCCACTCAAGGAAGCACCGAGGTTTTGGAAGATGACTTGACACCTGCCCAACGCGAGGGAGAGGTTGCACATGTGGAGGATGACATACTAGAGGTTGGGAGGGGTTTAGCAAACTACAACTCTGCGCAGATCCTCAGCGTGAAAGGATTGAATAGGTGCGTCTTTGACATTCGACTGATATCAAATTTAATGTTGACCAACTATCTGATTACGTCTACAGCTCACATCTTTCTCAGGTGCTTGGCTATGCAGACTCAGAGTATGTCGTAGAGAACATCACGATCCGCGTCCCACCTTCAATTTCTTGATCACCTTCTATTGTGTACTCCGTATAGACGGGATAAATTCTAGATGCACAGTGTTCTATGCAAAGTCCATCTAATTGACCTGTCCAAAGCTGCTAACATTGTGAATTCGTAAGTGGAATCGTGTCTAAACCTTGGCTGTGATTCATTGACCATTCAATTTTTTGCTTTCAAATTAGTGGAAAACGTGGTAGCGCCACCATCGGAGCCGTTGATTACTCATGTAAGGGTCAACGCTTGCTGCAGTGTACTTATATAAAGACCGACAAGCTCGAACGGCTTGCAGCCCCCCCTTGTGCAAAAGATCAGTAACCAGAACGATCTTTCCCCGGACTAGAATGACCGATGATCAAGTAAGTTTCTCGTCTAAGACGCGTTCATTTGATAAACGGCCAACAGACGAGTATCCTTGAAACTAAAGACAACATTCAGTCGTCTCTCCATAAACTGACAATCAAGAGACTTATACTAGAGACCCAGCGAGATAAGCTCTTACTTGAGGCGGATGCCCTTGCGGGAAAAATCGCCGGGGTGCGGGTCGAACACGGAACATTATACAATGCCACGGTTCCCCCCATTTCCTCCCTTCCTAACGAAACCCTGTGCATTATTTTTTTAGAAGCAGTCGACATCGTCCAGTCGTCTGTAGACGAAATCTTCCCCGGTAAACAGCGAGATCGAATAATTCTTGCAATATCGCACGTCTGCAAGAAATGGAGGGATACTGCCCTTCGTCTCCCAAACCTCTGGACTACCTTCACATTTGATGACAAAGATGACTGGCGCACCGCTCGGGATAGATTCGACACATACCTTCATAGGGCTGGCACGCTCCAACTACTTGAGTTTAACTTTGACTTCACGTACCCTGGCGTGCCAAAGGTCGATTCCGCCACTGAGGCGGGACGGGCAGCAATGCTAAACGCCACAATTCCCTATGTTGAACGCTGGCGAAAAATCAGCGTTGTGGTGATGTCGGAGAGCATCTTTTCAGAATGGATTAAACAACTGGTATCATTGGCCGCTCCCAACCTAGAGTGCTTTTGTCTCTATCCATATGACTTCTTTGATGAAGATCTGCTCGATGACATCCAACCTGCCATATTCAAAGGAGGAGCTCCCAAACTTTCTTCCGTTTATGTGGATGACATCAACCCTTTGACAAGCCTTCCGCCTCTCAACTCCATCACCACTTTACATTTTGATTGTCCCCATGCCTTTCGAGGGTGGTTCACTTGGACCGCTTTCCTCAAGATTGCGGCCATCCCCTCTCTAACACATCTTTCGATCCTCGGGTACATGATCAGCTCAAACAGGAATCCCGATACATCCGACCTCGTTGTTATGTCCAATTTAGAAGAGCTTGAGATTAACCGCGACCAAGCCTTTATAGATTCTCTCCTGCCAAAACTTGTCGCGCCTTCCCTCAACACCCTCACCCTCCAGAACACGAACTTAATTTTATTTCCTCCAGATGCAGAGCCCTTTCCTAACTTGAGGAACCTATCATTGAACAACTTTACCTTCGATTCTGACCGACAGTCTCTCCAATGCTTTGCTCACAAAACCTCGCTTGTAGAACAACTATCAATCAGTTACGGGGACCGATTCAACACCCCAGCTCCATTTCTATTCCCGTCAATGGCGAGAGAGGAGCAATTATGGCCGAAGCTACGTCGTGTAGCCTTCCAGCTTCGGGAATGGCGGCACTTTGAACCATATCGCGACTTAATCCGGTCTAGAAATGCGGCCGGACTGCCTATGGATGGGATATCATTGCCTTCTTCTGCGCTTGAAGCATGGAAAGCAGAGGGTCAAAGCGAAATGCTAGACATTGGGTGCAAGATCATCACTACTTTTTGAATGAAAATTATCGTTTGCAGTGGTGGAAGGGAGGAAACTTTGTCCCCAGCTTTTTTCATGACGCCTAAAATTTGAACCCTAGAGATTTACACGTTCCTCCACTTTACATTGTTCCAATTTCTGTAGAACCAATGTCTCTTTCTTGCAATCTGACTAAGACCGATTCAATGTCCGTCTCTACTATACAGCAGACGTTGAGGTGGATCTTCAAGTGTTTGGTCTAGGGTATGGCGAGGCCAAGGGTCTTTCCGTCGAAAAGATGTTGCGAATGTTTCCTGCTAGAAGGGGGAATGAACCCTCGTGGTCTTCTCTCGTTTCTTTAAGTTCCAGCGGAACGTTCATGTACAGTGCAATGAAACCATCAACTGGAAAGTTCAACGTCAACGAAGATATCATTAAAGGTCGAGCAAAAGTAGTACTGACGGTGGCAAAAACTCTCAATCTGACGAGACACGCTCGGATAGGACCTATAATATTTGCACGAACTGGTCCCTACATTGTTGTATGTATTGGATTGCGATATCCAGTATCCACCTATATTGTTATATTATATCCACATCCGAGCCATGAAATTATGCCCCGATTGGGTGTCAGGTCAGTCGGGCGTCAACCTACCAGATCTCTATTTTTGTTCTTAGCCTCCGATCACCGGCTCTCCACATTCCAAAGTACCTCCACCCCCGTCGTCTCCGCCCATTCTCCAAATAGGAGACTTATACTTTCCCCATTGTGCGTCCGACGGATGCTCTCCGCAATGGTGGGGCTAACATCGATTGTGACGAGCTTTTTGCAGAGCGCCTGATGTTGCCTCTGCGGGATCGTATTGGTGACGACCAGTTGAACAATGGGGAGCTCATCAATTAGGCTCAAGTTTGTTTCTGAAAGGAGGCCTGAAATAGCTGTCTCAATGACGATACGAAGAAAAAAACGGGAATAATCACCGTGAGAAATTAGCGCATATATCGCTTTGGCACCTTTCTCCTGGAGTGTGCGCGCCGCCAAACTGAGGGTAGTGCCCGAATCTATCATGTCGTCCACTAAAAGCGCAACCTGGTGAGGTGTTAGTGACAAAGTCGGTGGATTAGGATGCAATACAGTTACCTTGTCCTTAACATCTCCGACAAGAAGTTCCATCCTGTCGGGAGCAGTGACAGACTTCCCATCCTTTTTCCGGTGGATTAAAGCAAACTCGACTCCGAGTTTGTCTGCAATAGCTGTTACGCTAAGATAGACTAAGTTTTCGCGTCAGACTGAAGAAAAAAAGTGACTCACCGCTTGGCCCCACCAGCATCTGGACTTACGACGATGCTATTTTCCCAACCGGGAATTTGTCGCTTGATGTAACCAATCATTAGCGGTTCAGACCAGAGGTTATCCACAGGGATATCAAAGAAACCCTGGATTTGGCTGGCGTGGAGGTCCATGGTGATCACATGATCACATCCGGCCACCACGAGCATATTTGCAACGAGCTTCGCCGTGATAGGCGCGCGGGATTTATCCTTTTTGTCCATGCGGGCGTACGGGAAGCACGGGATGACGGCAGTGATCCTACGGGCGGAGGCGGTTTTGCAGGCGGAAATGAGAATTAGGAGCTCCATGAGGTTGTCGTTTACGTCGCTACACCCGGATTGGATGATGAAGACGTCTTCATCACGAACAGACTCGGAGATTTTGACGTTGGTCTCGCCATTGGAAAACTTTTTAACAGTGCAAGGTACGAGGGGCACATTAAGGCTGCAGTGGTGTGAATCACTGGCCGAGCGCGCGACTCGCGAAGATGCAGCTCACCGCTCGGTCACGGACTGGGCGAGCTCGGGGTGGCTATTCCCTACGAGGACGGTGAGCTTCATGCCATGTCATTGGGCCTTCACTCACCCGTCAAGATCCTGATAGAATTGTTGTGGTACATGATGCGAAGAAAAGGAATAATAAAAAAAGAAGATATATAAACTATTGCATGAAAGGATGGAGTGGTGGTGGTGAGGAAGAACGTGTGGTGTCAAGAGATTGCGCACAAGACCTGGAACAAAATATTTATCACACCGAAATCATCGCTGTTGACGAACAAATCTCGGGTACAGCCACCGGTGATACCCACCAATTGGGTCCTCTTCTCTTTGTCTTCTCCCTCGATTTTCCTCCGAACAGATAGGATTGGCGCCCAACAATGCCAAGTGTTTTCGATGAGAAGAGAAGACGCAATACGTACCTGACCATCGATTGGCTGATCAACATGAACGTTGGTTCATTTCGCCAATCTCGAGGCATCTCAAGACATTGACAGGTTCTGTATAGACATCCGTTTCTCGAGCTCCTCGCAGTCTGTCTTGTTACGGAGAATTTACGAATCGTGCATGGACCGAGGCTCGAGAAGGTCCGATGCTACCGGCGGATCTGAGTCTCCAAGTATGGACTTGGTATGGACCTGTTTTTCCTCCGGATTTCAAGAAGCTACAAACTTACATCAAAACTGCCTATGTTGCCATAAAAGTCTTATTTCTTTTCGTACGTGTATACAACGAGCCTGTGACCCGTGCTACGCACGGGCTAGCATGTTATTCTTTATCAATGTTTCGTATTCCAATTGCATTCTTTAAGAAGCTTCAGTTAGTGTATGAAAAGTTACCACACATCTCCAACAACGCACCGCCCAAGGGCGGCGCGTCGTTGGTAGACTGTATGGCCCCCATGAGTCAAGTAATTGAGCAGTGCACATCTATTACATTTCCAATGTTACCTATAATTGAGAGTGTTAGAAGTAGAGAGTAAGGGCGAGAGTAAGAGATAGAGTAAGAGTGAGTGTGTGCAAAGTCACCACACGTCTCCAACGACGCGCCGCCCATAGGCGGCGCATCGTTGGTAGACAGTATGGCTCCCGTGAGTTCTATATGTAAGTCGTGCACGTCTACTATGACATTTCCAATGTTACCTACAATTGAGAGCGTTAGAAGTAGAAAAGTAAG
>KN838646.1:0-16505 GCA_000827195.1 Laccaria amethystina LaAM-08-1
ATGATATGACATTCATTATAAAGTACTGACCTTCCCGTGTCAATGAGAAGTGAATCTAGACATGATGGAACCCCATCAGACAGCATATACAGAATAACAAGGTCTTTACGCACAGTTGGTAGGCGGATTGCCAACGCCAACCGAAGCGACGTAAGTGACAATCTGATTCGAGACCGGCTCGTTGATCCCGGTGTCGGGAACAGCGCCTTTCCTCAACGCACGACTCTTCAACGCCCGTGCGCGAGCCTGATCATGCTTGAGGAGGTTGTTGATACTGGTGAAGTTATACTTTTTGGCCAAGGGGAGCGTTACTAGAGATCGGTTGATGACGACTGGGTTGGCAGCAACACCTAAAGCAAGGAGGAGGAGCGAAAAAAGGAGGGATGTAAGAGTCATGGCGAAGCCGGGATAAGCAACAGCCTGGGGAGTTTCGATCGTCAAAGGCAGGGCTTTAAAGACTTTCAATATGGCTGGCTGATTCTCGAAGTTGTTCAGCCCCCCAAGGAAAAGGAGTCGAGAGATAGTTTCCGATTAGCTAAGCGTTCGTAGGTAGATGAGCTGTGAGGGGAAGTGGGCGAGCTCATGGTGGATTCGTCGTTCTTGCAGGACTTCTAAACTTTCAGAGGTGCTTCCCTACGCCAAAAAGAAAGCACAAATAGACGCAGAAGCCCCGTAATATTTGATTATCGCTTGACGGTTGATAGTCATGATCAGTACGGGCGAAGGAGACGGTGCGGCGGTCAAACGATCGCGATTGCAAAACTCTGAAAAGACTGATGGGCTTGCATAACATACGGAGGGGAAACCCAACTAGTGATTGAACTGTGCTTTCGCACATTTAAAAACTCCAATGCAGCGACCATGGAGCATGCTCAGAGGGCCCAATGCAGGAAAATGAAAGGAAGCAGTCGATAAGAAATGAGCACGGATACCGGACTGACCAGGACGTAATTGATTATCGCATGATAGCTATGATCAGTATTCTCGAGGTCAAATCTGTGCATGTGGCACATTTAGAAGAAATGGTTTAGGGCCACGTATAACTCAGGCCTTGGACAGCTGCGTTCGCCAGAAGGACGAGCTTCCCCATCCTTATTGCCCATGCAGGTGAAATGGATTTGGAGGTGAGGTGTGTAGGAGGTGAGGCCGCTGCACACGACGAGGAGTGGGAGGACTCTCCACTTTTTATTGCCCAGGCAGGCAAGTTAGATCCTGAGATGAGTCCACGGTGACGGATTAGATTGGCGATGAGGTGGATATGAAATAAGGCCCCTGACGAGAAATCAAGCCCTGCACACGATGAGGAGTTGAGCCCTGCACACGACGAGATATAGGAGGATAATTGTCCACCTTGACAAAGACGTCGGCACACTCCCAGGCCTCATTGCGGGTCTTGGCGCCCGTCGCTGATTGGCAATTGTCAGATCAGAAAACCAAACTGCATGACGGACTGGAGGAAAACGGTTTGCTTGTGTCCATGCCCATCGTCCTCGGTAGACTACGCCTCATGTTAGGTGATGAGAAACATTCATCCGGAACATGGCTGACACAGAATACGCGTCTCACAATGAAGGGTTGGAATGGGGGATGAGGTGCGCAGTAACGAGAACCCTGGGAAGACATGCAATTAGAGTGTCTTGAAAAGCAAGTCCCATCGGCCGTCGTCCTCAATGGCTAGCAAATTGGGACTCAGCTTCGATGCGAGAGGGAAACAGGACTCCAGGAGGAGATAGGCCTGGAAACAGAGGGAAGATAGGTCTGGAACTGGGGGAAGATAGGCCTGGGTCGAGGGAGGATAAGCCCAGGAAGGGGGAGGATAGGCTGGGACTGGGGGAAGATAGGACTGGAACTGAGGAAAGATAGGACTGGGACTGGGGAAATATAGGTCGGAACCGGGGAAAGTAAGCCTGAAAGATAGGCCTGAAACTGCGAGAAGATAGGCCTGAAACTGCGGGAAGATAGGCCTGGGACGAGGGAAGGTAGACCTGGGACTGAGGGAAAATTGGCCTAGGGCTGAGGGAAGATAGGGCTGCGACTGCAAAAAGATAGGGCCTGGACGAGGAAAGGCAGACCTGGGACCGAGGGAAGATAGGCCTAGGACCGAGGGAAGGTAGACCTGGGAGTGTAAAACGATAGGGCCTGGGACTGAGGGAAGAGCCGGGACCTTCGAATTTGGGGGACGACAGGAGGATCGTCTTCTGGCTACGAGGTGGAGGAAGGCTTGGGTGCGATCCGAAAGTGCATCATTGATACCAAGGCTCGGTTGAGAGGGGGTTGAAAACACGGTGTTTGTAAGGGTTGACCAGAACCTCCAAGGATCTGAAAGTCGTCAAGTCAGCTCTGCTTGGCAGATTTATAAGATAGAAAGTCGAATTTGACCTAAGTAGACCGACCGCTTGCGTTCCTCATGTCAGTGCGGTGTTCCCTCAACCTTCAAGGTCGTGGGAAGGAGAAACGTTCGTCTGCATGGTGGTTGCTGACATCGAAAGAAAGATCATAATCTAAAAGGTCCACAACCGAAACGTAGAACCTGGATGCAAACACATAAGTTCTGGCGGAGCAGTAAAATGGTGGAACTGTTCACCTTGACCGTCCTCGCGTCGCCTATGTACATGGAGGATCCTTGACTTTTTGCACATGGACGTACAGAGTGGTGCAAGAGCAATATTTCCTCTGATGTGATGAGAGCTTCAAAGCCTCATTTGAAACGAAGGAAAACGTGGCCAGTTCAATGTCCCATCCATTGGCAACTCATGACTGAACGCCTTTGTGTGCTTGCTGCTTAAGACGAATCCACACTCCGGTTTCAAGTCTAATTGAATTTACATCAACTGATGAGGTACAATTGAGTGTTTAGCAATATCGACAAATGAACTAATGACGACAAGTCAGCTCGAGTAGACCAGTAAGCCAGTAAGATAATTCACCTAGATCCTTCTCTCCTTACGTTCCTCACGTAGAGCATCCTTCAATTTTTGCAACTGCACCGTCACAGCAGTGTTTGGGCCTCCAGACGATATGCTGCGAGCTTCAAAATCATCAAGAAAAGCCGCAATACGCTTCTGAGCATTTTTCGAAGAAATAGGGCTCGACGACGTAGCCTGCAGACGGACAGGAGGTGCCAAGGGAGCGTCCATTTGTTGAAAGTCAAAGCCAAAAGCGTTCTTGTTGCGTAGACATTAGCACGTGGGAAAACTCCCGATCGTGTCACCAAGTCGTACGAGTGAAAAAAAAAAAAGGGAGATGACCCCACCTCTTGTCACTACGCGACCGGTTACTTTATTTATCTTTCCCCTCTCCCCCACCAACTGAAATAACAATGGGTGCCGCAACCTGGATCGCACTCCTCCTCACCCACCCTTTGGAATTCAAGACCCTCCTCCAGTTCTGGATGTACCATGAGCAGAAACGCGATATCAAAGCACTCAAAGAGCACCCTACGTCTGGGTGGGACCGTCAGTCTATGAGGAGATGCTGGGACTTCTTGGACATGACCAGCAGGAGCTTTTCAGCGGTTATAAAAGAGCTGGACGGAGATCTGGCCCGAACGGTGAGTTGTGTGTAGTTCATTTACTCTTAGTAATACAGTACAGCGAACGAACGGAGGGGCAAAGAGCCGGCGCTCATACTTGGGACGCTCAGAGTCTTCTTCCGTTTCGTCGCCCGTGTAGTTTGGCAAGACACCTACTCTTCTTCCCTCATTTGAATATGGAATGGCTTCTCATTGTTCAATCTAGATAGCCATATTCTACCTCGTCCTCCGTGGGCTCGACACTATTGAGGATGATATGAC
This sequence comes from Laccaria amethystina LaAM-08-1, assembly GCA_000827195.1. Classification (NCBI taxonomy): domain Eukaryota; kingdom Fungi; phylum Basidiomycota; class Agaricomycetes; order Agaricales; family Hydnangiaceae; genus Laccaria; species Laccaria amethystina. Next base: position 3,794 of record KN838646.1, read on the forward strand.
CATCCCGGACGCCATCAAGCAGCCCATCCTCCGCTCGTTCCATCTCCACACCGTCACGCCCGGGTGGACCTTTGACGGAAGCGGTCCCACCGAGAAAGACCGCCAGCTCTTGGTCGAATACAATGTAGTTGTCGAGGAAGTCAACCTCCTCTCTCCCGAGTACGTTCTTCTCCTCAACGTATCACTCCCAAACCCTGACTTTTCCTCAGGTACAAATCCATCATCATCGACATCGCCCAAAAAATGGAAACTGGCATGGCAGACTACGCCCACAAAGCAGCCACCACCGGCTCCATCTACCTCTCCACCATCTCCGAATACGACCTCTACTGCCACTACGTCGCCGGCCTCGTCGGCGAAGGCCTCTCCCGCATCTTCTCAGCCTCAAAAAAGGAAGTCCCCTGGCTAGGCTCCCAGCTCCAACTCTCCAACTCCATGGGTCTCCTCCTCCAAAAAACGAACATCATCCGCGACTTTCGTGAAGACGTCGACCAGCAGCGGTATTTCTGGCCCCGCGAGATTTGGGGGAAGGAGGAGGATGGGTTTAAAGAGATGAAGGACCTTTATGAGCCTGCAGCTTTGCAGAGAGCGACGTGGGCGCAGAGTGGGATGGTGCTGGATGCGTTGAGGCATGCGTGTGATGCGTTGGATTATTTGAGGATTTTGAAGAACCAGAGCGTGTTTAACTTTTGTGCGATCCCGGCGACGATGGCGATTGCTACGCTCGAGTTGTGTTTCATGAACCCTGCGATGCTTCAGAGGAATATTAAGATTCGGAAGGCTACTGCTGCTTCGGTGCGTGTTTTTTATACTTATTTCCTTCTTCTTACTTCTTTGCTTATTACCTACCCCACAGCTTATAATGCGTTCCGTGAACCCTAGGGAAGTCGGCATAATCTTCCGCGATTATGCACGCAAGATCCATGCAAAAGCAGTCACTGCCGATCCTAACTTCCTTCGGATATCAATAGCCTGCGGAAAGGTACGTCTTTCTTCCCTTCTTTCTTTCTTCCTCCTTCTCCCTCTCCCTTCCTCCTTCTCCCTCTCCCTCCTTCTCCTCCTCTCTCCCTCTCCCTCTTCTTCCCTTCCCCCTCTTCTTCCCCTCCTCCTCCCCTTCCTTCCTCTTCCTTCCCCTCTTCCCTTCCCCTCCCTCTCCCTCTTCTTCCCCTCCTCTTCCCCTCCCTTCCCCTTCCTTCCCTTCCTCTCTCTTCCCTCCTGCTAACCTTCCCGCTCACAGATCGAACAATGGCTAGAACACAACTACCCCTCCTTCATCCACGTCAGCTCCGAACAAGGCGACACAAAAGTAACGCTCGACCCACGCGACCCACGCACCCGCATCGTAACCCTCGAAAAAGCGTTCGATGCACAGCTGGCAAAGAAGAAGCGCGTTGAGGATGTGCGGAATGGCTTGGCTGTCGCGGGCGTCGAGCGGGAGGAGGGAGGAGAGACCCCCCCGTTCATGGAACTGGTGGCATACGTCATGGCTGCGTTTGCGGTTATTGTGATGGTCAGCGTTACGGTGGTTTATTTTGTTTTGGTGTGGAGTGGGGAGGGGAATGAGGATGTTTTGAATTTGAATTGGGTGTTTGGGAAGTAGGGAGGGGGGGCGCGTTGGCGTTTTGGAAGTAGGGGAAGGGTGGGGGGATCTATAGTAGTCTAGTTACTTATACCGTTTATTTCGTTGGACGTTGTTGGTTCGCTTCATTCTTGTACATTTACGTAGGCATGGTTGGAGGCGTAATGTTATTATCCGCGTTTATTGCATCTGTTCTAAAACGACGGATGCCAATCTATCTTCAAAGCGAAATCACGTTTACCTCTATGGCATCTTTCAACAGCAGTGTTATGACTACTGACAAAAATTTCCATTCCGTGAATCCCGTGAGTCAACCCCGGCTCGAACAGAGGACCTTCTGTGTGTTAGACAGATGCGATAACCAACTACGCCATTGACCCATGTTGAAAGGTGGGAACGAGGGGGAAGATGCCCAGAGAACCCGTCTTGACGAAAAAGTTGTATAACCATTTCATAGCTCGATGTGTCCCAGAACGTTAACTGGGCCGATACGCGTTTTGACCTCCCCCCCCCATCGTATTTGATTTTATACGGATTCTCCTCTCCGGATCGACCCACGAGTAGCGACGTCTTCTGAGGGGCATCACGCGTTGTTGGTTGATAAAACTATGCGGTAGATAGGAAAAAATCAGATCAAGCTGGGAGTCAGTGACGTCACCCCTGTGGCTGATCCAGCATAACCAAACAATTGCCCACTGTTGCCGTTTCTTCACCACTTCCACCATCTCAGAGCATCCCGGCGACAAATGTCATTTTCCAATACCGAATTCCAAGGATGAGAGGATATAGAAAGACAACGGAGACGAGCACGAAATGTTCGAGAGCTCACCCCGCGTTTTCGCGTCCTGATCATGGGCCGTGCCAATGCAGGCAAGACAACCATCCTCCAGCGAGTTTGCAATACAACAGAACAGCCAAAAATTTTCAACCAGGAGGGTCATGAGGTATTCCATGTTCTAGACATCATCATCTATCATTATTGATGTGGATAGATTGACTGGTCCAAACTCAATCCAACTGCACAGGTGATGTAGATCTACAGTCATATCACTTTTTACTGAAGGTGTGGCAGGGAGGAGAGCATGATATTGAGAATGAAATGACATTCAAGAGTAATATGGAATTTGTCTTTCATGACTCATGTGGCTTTGAAGCAGGCAGAACATCTGAGCTGGATAAAGTTAAGGACTTTGTGCAAAAACGTTCAACCAACAAAAGCCTCAGGGATCTTCTGCATGTGATTTGGTAAGTGACTGAGTGATAAAATTAAAATCTATCTGAATACATCCTGGATAGGTACTGCATCCCAATCAATGATGAAGCCAGACCAATTACAAGGGCAGAGTTAAATTTCTTCAATGAGTGTGGGACTGGTAGAGGTATGTAAACTATTGATAATCTCTTGAATTTCACCTTTCCTTTTTGTGCACAGTTCCTGCTATTGTCTTGTTTACAAAAGCAGATATGCTGGATGCTCAAACCATGGAACACCTGGTTAATGCTGGAATGAATGTTGAAGATGCTGCAATTAAAGCTCCAGAAGAATCAGTCGCCAGGTTTCACAATAATTTTGGTCAGCAACTCTATAAGAAAAAGTATCCCCCCAAGGGACATGTGTATTTTTGAAGTTTACCAAATTCATTTATTTGTAGTCTACAAATTAATGTTATTTAACAGACATGCAAAATCCCACAAGTGACTGCAGTGAACTGCTGAGGAAGACAGCAGCTACTCTCTCAGATAATACAATCTTACAGCTTTTTCTCACAGTGCAGAAGAATAATCTGGCTCTGTCAATTGAATATGCAATTATGAGGTAGTTACTTCATGTTTGATTATGTGGAGCTAAATTTCTGATTATCCAGAATAATAGTGTTATGTTTCCAGGTGGGAACATATTCAAAAGAAAGAGAGAGAGTAGAGAGATGATTAAGAATATATTGTGTTATTTTCCACATATGGTATGTGAAACTTACTTGACTATCCAGCTGTAGAATGAAATGATATATTTAAACAGAAAGTAAGCCAACATTCACCTAGTCTGAACTAGATACTAATAAGAATGTGCTTTGGTTTTGAACAGCATGTGAGTGAGCATCTGGCAGGCCCTTCTTGCTTATTGCTGACAAGAGCATGTTTTGGGTTTTGAATAGCATGTAAGTCAACATTTGGCTGTCCCTTCTGGCTTGTTCCTGACAAGAGGATGCTCTGGGTTTTGAACAGCATGTAAGCTAGTAGCTGGCTGGCCCTTCCTAGTTTTTGCTAATAAGGCATGCTCTGGGTTTTCAACAGGGTGTAAGTTAGCATCCTGGCCATTCCTGCTTGTTACTGACAAGAACACATTCTGGGTTTTGAACAGCATGTACGTCAACATCTGGCTGGCCCTTGCTACTTGCTGCTGATAGGAGCATGCTCTGGGTTTTGGAAAGGTTGTAAGTTAGCATCTGGCTGGCTCTTCCTGCTTGTTGCTGACAAGAGGATGCACTGGTTTTGAATAGTATGTAAGTCAGCATCTGGCTGGCCCTTTCTGCTTGTTGCTGACAAGAGAGTGCTCTGGGTTTTGAACAGGATGTAAGTCAGCATCTGGCTAGCCCTTCCTGCTTGTTGCTGACAAGGATGCTCTGGGCATTTAACAGAGTGTAAGTCAGCATCTGGCTGGTCCTTTCTGCTTGTTGCTGACAAGAGCATGTTCTGGGTTTTTAACAGTCTGTAAGTCAGCATCTGGCTGGCCCTTCCTGCTTGTTGCTGACAAGGGCATGTTCTGGGTTTTCAACAGGCTGTAAGTCAGCTCTGGCTGACCCTTCCTGCTTGTTGCTAACAAGAGCACACTCTTGGTTTTGAACAGGATGTAAGTCAGCATCTGGCTGGCCCTTCCTGCTTGCTGCTGACAAGAGAATGCACTGGTTTTGAACAGGATGTAAGTCAGCATCTAGCTGGCTCCTCCTGCTTGTTGCTGATAAGAGCATGCTCTTGGTTTTGAATAGTATGTAAGTCAGAATTTGGCTGGCCCTTCCTGTTTGTTGCTGACAAGAGCATGCTCTGGGTTTTGAACAGGGTGTAAGTCACCATCTGGCTGGCCCTTCCTGCTTCCAGCTGATAAGAGCATGTTCTGGATTTTAATCAGGATGTAAGTCAGCATCTGGCTGGCCCTTCCTGCTTGTTGCTGACAAGAGCATGTTCTGGGTTTTTAACAGGATGTAAGTCAGCATCTGGCTGGTCCTTCCTGCTTGTTGCTGACAAGAGCATTCTCTGGGTTTTGAACAGACTGTAAGCATCTGCCCGGCCCTCCCTGCTTGTTGCTGACAAGAGCATGCTCTGGGTTTTGTACAGGGTGTAAGTCAGCATCTAGCTGGTCCTTCCTGCTTGTTGCTGACAAGAGCATGCTCTGGGTTTTGGACAGTATGTAAGTCAGGATCTGCCTGGCCCTTCCTGCTTGTTGCTGACAAGAGCATGCTCTGGATTTTGAAAAGGTTGTAAGTCAGCATTTTTCAGGCCCTTCCTTCTTGTTGCTGACAAAAGCATGTTCTGGGTTTTGACCAGCTTGTAAGTCAGCATCTGGCTGGCCCTCCCTGCTTGTTGTTGACAGGAGCATGCTCTGGGTTTTGAACAGACTGTAAGCATCTGGCTGGCCCTTTCTGCTTGTTTCTGACCAGAGCATGCTCTGGGTCTTGAACAGTATGTAAGTCAGCATTTGATGGCCCTTCCTCCTTGTTGCCAACAAGAGCATGGCTTGTGTTTTAAATAGAAAGTAAGTTTCAGCCTGCTTCATCTTTCATTTCACTAAGAATGATGAGATTGTGAGTTCAATTGTAATTTTTTTTACAAAACTTCTATGCAACCATACTTCTTCAAATAGCCTGTAAGTAATTTTATTTTTTCCCTCTTTAAGAATAGCAATTAATTTGCATTCAATGAACCAATCACTATTTCTAGGTGGAGGATGTCCTTGATTATGCAGGCTGGGCCTTTGTAAATCTTCACTGTGTCAATATTATTCAGTATTCTGATTACATTGTAATTCTATCTAGGTTGGCAACACCAAAACCTTTGAGGATATTGCCTTTCTATGTATTGGTGTGTACTCTCATTTCTGACCACTCCATCATAACTACTATTTTACTGCTTAGCCACAGCTATCATTGGACAGCACTCATATTTTTTGTGGAAAAAGAATCCTTCAGTATCTTCTGCCCCCATCAAATTAGCCATTCAAAAGCTCAACTCATATGTTCACATGAAAAAAATTAAAACTGCCATTGTGGAGGCCTCTCATCTTAAAACCAAGGATCAAAAACTTGCAGTTATAAAGATTGCTTTGGAAAATTCTCTTTGTGAGTCTCTAAAACCTGAAGTCTTTCAATGTTTTTCTCTCATTCATTTAATTTAGCTTTATAAAACATTGAAAGCATTTTTCCAGAATTTCATAAATCTAATACACATCTGTACTTACCACTTTATGATACTTTTGCCCATTGTTCTCAAGAAAAAGATTGTGTAATTTATAAAATATAAAGTCAAGGATGGTAAACTCCACTCGCTTTTCCTGTTTTCAAGTTTCCACAGGTGTTCTAGAGTTGTCTTTGTAGCCCAAGCAACACCATCTACCATTTGGAACTCATTAAACAAGGGGAAGAGAGGGTATCTTGGGTGGTTCATGAGTCAAACCTGATGGCTGGCAAGGTTCAAACCATCCTGTAGACAATTGGCCAGGGATGGTTGAAATGTGTTCAAACTTCAGTTCAAATGGTATGTCAATGTATTGTGATGTCACTTGCCTTGCTGCCACATTGCAAAACTTTCTTCACCATTTCTCTCCTTGCTGCACTTTTCTAGACAGGCAATGTATCATGCACTGCATTAGTTACATTCATTCAGCAGAGTGAGTACATCAGTATTTCTACACTCTGCTTGTCATGACTTGTTTGGACTAGTTTTAAGTTGCACAAGTTTAAATGAGTTACCAGTCACAAGTTGACAAGTAGATCCGAAAGCCACTTCAGTCACCCACTGACTACTGACTATCAGTCATGCAAACTCCTTGTATGTTACATGACTAAAAGTCGGGGCATATATCTATATTGTGTATATTTTTGGTTTGTATATCTACATCTTTACCAAAATATATTTAAACCAATGATGCCATGCAAAATATATTTCTAGTATGTCATACCTTCCAAAATATATTTTGTCAGGGGAATGGAGTCCAAATATATATTTTTTGTTTAGACCCTGAATTATGACTCACACTGTGGAAATACAGTTTTTCACTGGATTTTGTGTAGCAGTAACATGGCTAGAAGAAGAGTGTGGAATAAAAGGAATAAAAATTTCCCTGTACAATTCTAATGCCAACAGAAGAATTGAGAGACCACATTGGAACATAATACAAATGTTAGCCAAATGCTGTGGACTACAGAATCTTACTAAGTGGTATTGGTTCTCTGGCATAATATTATTATCTGTGTTTATTTCATCTGTTCTAAAACAATGGAAGTTAGTCTTCTCAAATCCTATTTACAAAAGCAAACTTATGTTTACCTCCCTCTATGGCATCTTTCAAATAGGGAGACTGTAACTACATGAGTTCAGTACTCAGCAGTGGTACAACTACAGTCATTCACCAGTCATTCATACATAACATTTTCAGAGCATCAATTTGTCTGCTCTCCTTTTTTTAAAAGTAGGCATATTGCCGCAATATATGGCTACAAAGATCATGTGTTTTCCTGTCTATTCCTTTGACCAGATTTTTTGTAAATCTGTCTTTACCACATTTGATGGGTTGCCAGGGATGATGTCTTTTGGCTCCAATTTGATCAACAGGTATATTTGTTTTTGGACTTAAAAGAAACACTGAAATAGGAGAGCATATTTACATTTTAACTTTGTAGAATGAGGGCTGGAAACAACAGAACTGTATAAAAATATGCTTTGGAGGCATTATTTTGTGACATGCTGTCAATATCATGCATCCTGACTGGGAAGAGACAGTGTTTGGCAGGTGACACCAAATCTGATGAATAAAGACAAACATTGATGGATATGTTTTTTTTGTGACTATCTCACTGACATGTGAGAGAAGAGCAAATTTGCAGGCCTAAACATGTACCACCACATCTATAAAAACCTTTCAAACATAAGTGACAAAAACATTTATTTCAATTTTTTTAAAAGACTTAAGAATTTACACAGCTTCTTTATTGCCCTGCTATATTTTTATTTTTCGGCAAGAAATATTCTTTGTTACCATGGCAACATCACTCAACTGATTAATATTTTAATGAATAAAGTAATGGATAAAGCAGAACAATAAAAAAGCTGTGCAATTCTTAAGTCTTTTTTAAGAATTGAAGGAAATGTTTTTGTCACAATCTTTTGTAATGAAAAAAGTGGACACTACACAGCTAGACCTTCAGTTGAGTGGTTCTTGGCTTTGAGAGACTCTGATCTGATTGAGTTCAAAATTTAAGTTAGACTTGAATTGGATTTGAACAAATTTAAACAACTGATCAGCATGTTATAGTTGAGCTGCTGGTCAGGTGTTGTGCATCAATTGGAGTATATGAAAAAAAAAAATTTCTATACTTTGCCCAACCACCTCATTCTCAGTGTTATCTCTTTGGACAAGAGGTCTTCAAAGTGCAAACATCAAGATTACCATGTCAAGTCATGTTGTATCAGCCAGATGTTGAACATAAGTCCATGACATCACAGCTATCTATAAAACTAAAAAATTATACTTGTGAAAAAACTGGGAACCTCAGGGTAGCAGTAATGGAAGGGCTCTTTTTCATGCCTCATCTGTCAAGATGGCCTTGAGCGAAAGGTGGCAGATTGCAAAGCCCATGAATGCACTCAAGGCCATGTCCAGAGGCTCAAGAGGTTTACATCACTGTCACCTTCACCCATAGGTGACAGCCACAATCCCACACTGTCAACTTCAATGTCTCAAACTCTCTCTGGTCATGCACCCGAGGGTTTGGCGAAGGTGCGGAGGGGTCGCAGAAAAGGGTAACTCACAGATGGACAAGGAACTCAGATATGGGTAGGTTGTTGAATAGAGATAAAAGTGTAGCGGGACGAATTCGGAACAGAATAAAGCATAGGAGGGGTCATTAGAAAGGTAGAGATAAGGTGAGTTCAAATATAAAGAAATTGAGAGGCTAGGAGGTGATGGGATCGAACGCGAGTGAGATCACAAATTTAATCGGACCTGGATTAGTAATAAACTGGGAGCAAGGCTCAACCGGAGCTGGGAGCTAGAGGCTCAACCACCTAGGACTATAACTGAGAGCAGGGCTCAACCAAGAGATAACAGCGAGGGATGGGAAACAGGGAAACAAGTCAGAGATGCATTTGTAATATCAAGGATGAGGTAGTTAGTACATGACGAGCTACCTAAATACCTAGGAAAAGTGTAGAAGATGAATGGAAACAAGGAAACCGGGGAAGGAGAATAAGTACAATAAGGATGGAGAAGAGAGACAAGGGAGTCAGAGTCGGAGTTGGATGTTATTGTTAGTAGGTGATGTCAAGATGAGGGGAGGTAGTCTTGGCAAGTCTAGAAACAATAGGTGCTTTTGTAGTTCCTGGGTTATTGTGTTTGGCGTTGGATACTTGAGGACAAGGTTGGTGAAGGGTTATTTGCACCAGTGAGGGCTTGTTTGCATAGGTTAAGAATGAAAGTAATAGGTCATGGGGATAGTTCATGACACAGACACCCCCTGAGCTCTCCTTATTTCTGCTACCTCTGATCCCCATCAAGCTCGCTACCCACTTGGACATCCCAATCATAGCATCTACATAAACCCCATCTCACCTGGAGCTGGTGGAATATTTGATTGGGGCCTTTATCAACTAGAGAACACACTCACAAACCTGACACCTCAAGATCAGCTCTTCAGTGACAGATCTCAAGCAACAATACAGTTTCTAAATGAAGATATTAGTGATTTCAAACCAGATGACTCGTCTGATTCTGATGATGGCGCTGGTATGGTTTATTTCTTACATCTGTCCCCAGATCTGACCAAGAAATGAAAGGACAAAATGCTGATCAAGGTCCATGCAAACGTGCCCACACCAATCAGTCAAATATTGGTCTGTCCAAGGAGTGGTTTCCATGGGAGGATAAAATTGTGAGTTTATTGGTGAGAACTGCTCTGTCTGGCCACTTATGCAACCATAGACATGCTCTTTGGACATCCTCATGTGTCTCCTACACTTGGTATTTTCTTGCAAGCAGTCCCTTTATGACATATTTCAAATGGGTAGACTGTAATTACATAAGTTCAGTGCTCAGCAGTACCTAGTGATGAGCAAGGGTTTGGAAACCCCTGTGGGCATGCAGGTAAGGGTACTGCAGGTACAGTTAGAGGTAAGAATCTTTGGACCCTTGCCAAACCCTTACCCTCAGTTCAGGTGATGGGTTACCCGCAGAGTTCTGGTAGAGTCTCGAAATCTGAATACACAAACAACTTGATGGCTGACAAATTCGACAATTGTTTTCCTTCTCAACCACCACCATCCACAGTGACCAGTGACCAGTGACCACTCACTTCCACTTCATCACCACTTCCACCAACAACTACCTCCCGCAACCATCATTCAACCACCCAAACAACCACTGCACACACCAACAACAACAACAACCTGGCAACGCCATGTCACCAGATGGACAAATGATGATGAGGGACGGCCACAACCTGGCACATTAATGGATGTGCCACATTGTCCAGGTGAGCAGTGTACCTCCTCTTCCCCTCTCCTTGTTTTACACAAGAAGCAGGGATCGCCATTGCCAATGTGGCAACCAATGACAGACAAGTGATGACCTGGCACATCAACAGATGTCCCACACCATCCAGATGGCGATGATGTGTGTTGTCATACACACACGAGCCACCAGCAGCCACCACATATGGTGACCACAATGACGATGCTGGAAAATTGACCTTGCAACTGCTACTGCTATGTCAGTTGAAATGTGCATTACATTTGTAAGGTATAAAAGTTGCCCCATGACCCTTGGATGTACCCTTCATGGGTTTTTAACCCATGAAACCCCATGTACACCCATACTCGTACCTGCAGATTACCCTGACCCGTGTTGAGGGTGCAGGTTTCTGGAGGGTATGGGTATAGGTCATCAAGAAGTGACCTGGGGGTTACCTGTGCCAATCACTAGCAGTACCAACAAAAATATTGAGCCCAGAAATGAGGAGGTCTTATCAATGCCCCCTCTATTCCTGCCAGAATCCTGTTATTCTGGTGGAATTCTGGTGGATTCTGGTCATTCCACACCAGCTAAAATATCATTCTCGTATTTACACCAGAACAATCCCCAGAATGGAATGGCACCAGAATGCAGTGACCAGAATGGACACTAAAAATAGCCACATATGGCAAGTTTTTCATTTTCAGATAAAAAATAGCAATAAAAAACAGAAACAAATTTGGATGGTGCTCACTATTGGTAATGATGTTGGGGTTTTGTTTACATGGTCTGTGCACATTTCCAAATATGGTAATTAGTGCAAATATAGCCAGAAAATCAGAAAAATGGGGAAAATAATAGACTGGCATAAACTGTTGTTGACAATGTTGGAATAGTGTTTACATGGTCTATGTGCATTTCCAAATATGAAAATTTTTACAAAGATAGTCAGAAAAAAAGAAAAAGTCAAGGATGGTCCTCTTATTTGTTAATGATATTGAGGGGGTTACTTTCAGGGCCAAATGGTGCTCAAGAGGCCCCCCATTCTGGCAGCTTTGTTTCCCCTTCAACAACTCATTTTTGAGCAAACTTTCCTTACCAGAAATTGATATATATAATTTTAGGCACAAAATGTTCTGGCCAGAATTTAAAAAACACTTTCCCTTTGTGCTAAACTCATCAGAAAAAACCGATATTTCACACTTCCAGGACAGATATAAAAAATTGATCAAGAACATTTTTTTTGAATCTTTTTTCTGATCATTTTTTGTTGTTGAAGCATAACCTGGGGGTGAGTGGTTGCTTCTGCACAGTCCATTCTTTGCCAAGCAACAACAACAACAGGTACCAATGCAGCTTATATTTACATTAAAAAAGCCTAAAATCAGCTCTTAAATTCATATTATAGTATCCTAAGAAGTTCAGACAATTTTTGTTTCAAGGAGACATGCACTATACACCAGGAATGAGGGGTGACCATGAAATTGAGGAATATATGGCATTTACATCTTATCTTCTGTTGAATGCTTATTCTGACTCACTTAAACTGATAAATCTACCTCAGATTAATGATAAATTACATTCATGTGGATTTCTTTCTGTAGTACTGCTCGGGACTTCGTTTACGGTGAGCAGGCTGGGTTTGAGGTCATTTGTGATGCATTTGTGATGTTGGGTCTTATCAGCTACAAGCAGAGAAGAGCCAGCCAGATGCTGACTTACATACTGTTTAAAACCCAGAGCAAGCTTTTATCAGTTTCAAGCATGGAGGGCCAGCCAGATGCTGACTTACATTCTGTCCAAATCCCAGAGCATGCTCTTGTCAGCAACAAGCAGGAAGGGTCAGCCAGATGCTGAGTCGCTGACTTACATGCTGTTCAAATCCCAGAGCAGGCTCTTGTTAGCTACAAGCAGGGAAGGCCAGGTAGATACTGACTTACAATCTGTTCAAACCCCAGAGCATGCCCTTGTCAGAAACAAGGAGGAAAGGCCAACCAGATGCCCACTTACATACTGTTTAAAAGCCAGAGCATGCTCTTGTTAGCTTCAAGCAGAAAGGATCAGCCAGATGCAGACTTACAGCCTGTTTCAAACCCACAACATGCTCCTGTCAGCTACAAGCAGGGAAAGCCAGTCAGATGCTGACTTACATCCTGTTCAAAATGCTTCTGTCAGCAACAAGCAGGAACAGACAGCCAGATGCTTACTTACAGTCTGTTCAAACCCAAAGCATGCTCTGGTCAGCAACAAGTAGGAAAGACCAGCCAGATGCTGGCTTACAACCTGTTTAAAACCATGAGCATACTCTTGTCATCTACATGCAGGAAAGGCCAACCAGATGCTGACTTAGTGTTCGAAAGTCTGGTTAGGTCCGGTTATTGGGTGCCCAGGGGCTCTAACCGAGACCGAGACCGGTT
>KN838646.1:16875-48833 GCA_000827195.1 Laccaria amethystina LaAM-08-1
AAATGGACTAACCCTAACTGCAGTTAGGTTAGTCTTGCAGTTAGGTCCGGTCCAGTCTCAGTTATTTTCCAGTTAACTAACCTAACTTCCAAACACTATGCTGACTTACAGCCTATTCAAAACACAGAACATGCTCTTGTCAGCAACAAGCAAGGAGGGCCAGCCAAATGCTGAATTACATGCTGTTGAAAACCCAAAGCATGCTTTTGTCAGCAACAAGCAGGAAGGGTCAGCAAGATTGTGACTCACATCCTGTTCAAGCATACTCTTGTTAGTAAAAGGCAGAAAAGGCCAGCAATATGCTGACTTACATCCTGTTCAAAACCAAGAGCATGCTCTTGTCAATAAGAAGCAGAAAAGGCCACCCAGATGCTAACTTACATCCTGTCCAAAACCCAGAGCATGCTCTTGTCAACAAGCAGGGAAAGACTAGATGCCTCCAAGCTTACAGACTATTTATTAAGTTTGGGAATATGCTCTTGTCAGCATCAGCAGATGAGTCCAAGCAAAATATTCACTCACAATCTGTTTATCACCAAAGCACATTCTTATTAACATCTAATTGAGACCATCTGGACATTGGCTTACTTTCTGTTTAAATATATTATTTCATTGTACAGCTAAATAGTCAAGTAAGTTTCACATACCATATGTGGAAAATGACACAATATCTTCTCAACCATCTTTCTCCAGTCTCTCTTTCTTTTGAATAATTTCCATCTTGGAAACATAACTCTATTATTCTGCATAATCAGAAATTTGGCTTCATATAATTAAACATGAAGCAACTACCTTATAATTGCATGTTCAATTGACAGAGATAGATTATTTTGCTGCACTGTAAGAAATAACTGCAAGATTGTGTCATCTGAAAGAACAGCTGCTGTCTCTTTCAGAAGTTTACTGCAGTCACTTGTGGCATTTTGCATGTCTGCTAAATGCAATTAATCTGTTGTCTACAAATAAAAGAGTTTGCTACACCTCGGAAATACACATGTCCCTTGGGGGGATACTTTTTCTGATACAGTTGCTGACCAAAATTCTTTTGAAACCTGGTAACTGATTCTTCTGGAGCTTTAATTGCAGCCTCCTCGACATTCATTCCAGCAGAACCAAGTGTTCCATTGTTTGGGCATCAAGCATGTCTGCTTTTGTAAACAGGATGATAACAGGAACTGTGCACAAAAAGAAAAGGTTACATTTAAGAGATTATCAATAGTTTACACACCTCTACCTGTCCCACACTCATTGAAGAAATTTAACTCTGCCCTTGTAATTGGTCTGGCTTCATCATTGATTGGAATGCAGTACCTAATACAGGATGTATTCAGATGCACTTTAATATAACCAGTCAGTCCCTTACCAAATCACATGGAGATGGTCCCTGATGTTTTTGTTGGTTGAACGTTTCTGCACAAAGTCCTTAATTTTATCCAGCTCAAATGTCCTGCCTGCTTCAAAGCCACGCGAGTCATGAAAGACAAATGCTGTATTACTCTCGAATATCATTTCATTCTCGATATCGTGCTGCCCTCTCTGCCACATTGTCAGTAAAAAATAATAGTGACTGTAGATCCACATTACCTGTGCAGTTGGATTGAGCTCAGACAAGTCAATCTATCCACATCAATAATTTTGATCATTTTGTCTGGAACATGGAATACCTCATGACCCTCCCGATTGAAAATTTTCGGCCGGTCTGTTGTATTGCACACTCGCTGGAGGATGGTTGTCTTCCCAGCATTGGCGCGGCCAATAATAAGTACACGAAAACGCGGAGTGAGCTTCCGAACATTTTGTGCTCGTCTCCGTTGTCTTTCTGCTTCTTGGAATTCGGTGTTGGGAAGCAACATTTGTCGCTGGGATGCCTGAGATGGTGGAAGTGGTGAAAAATCAAAATAAGCGCGTTGGCCGCTTCTTGTACTCCTTTACAACCCATTCTCGCCCTGCTGCACCCTTTTGCCAGCCTCCCTTTGCTCCTCGCGAAACTCACGTGCCTCTATTCATTTGACATTAATAACACTCAACGTCCATTCGTACCCGGTGCTGAACGGATCAATTTCAAGGGCCCAGTGGAACTTCCTTTCGGTATTGGTATCATCCACACTGGTAAGGTTTGCATCTCCACCAGCAGAATCACCATGTATGCCAACACGATCGCCATGCACACCCCACCAGCCGCGTGCCCAGACTCACAGAACACCTCGAAAAATGTCTTCACTCCCTCCAGATTGCAGCGCGTGCCCGGGCATCTAGTGTGTGTGTAGGTGGCGAATGTAAACGTAGCTGAAGGGAATGTCGCAGTGAGCGGGATCGGGAGGGGGAATCGGTGCCGGGATTGAAGTGAACTTAGTAGCAGAGGTCGAGAAGTCGAAGAAACCCCAGAAGCAGCCAAATTCACCTCCTCGGATCCTTACGCGTAGGAAACCGAAAATCCGAGTGCAACACCTACCCGGCATCGAACATGTCGATTCCAACTGTAGAGGTCAAGTCGAGCACTTCGTGAGGCGACCGCATTGAACTGACAAGGCGGAGTTAATATTTGGGAGGAGGTTCAGGGAAGTTTGGATAGTGGGCTTTGTCCGATATGGAGGGAGGTGGGTTTGGGTGGAAGAATAGGAAAGAGGACCAGCGGAAGAGTCGAGTGCCAGCCGTATGAGCACCAAATTGAACATAACTCCCAACACCCTAGTCGAGAGTTTGATGGGGCTTTTCACTCTCCTCATCAGCACCGTATACTAGCTCGAGGAGGTTCTCTGCTGTGGCCCTTTGTGCAGGGATATTTTTGGGATATTAGTAAGACCGGCAGCACGGACTAAGATGGCAGGGTTGGTGTTTAATGTGGTTTCACTGTCTCCGTTCAGCACCGTGTATCTGCATCTCTGCGAAGGCTATTCGTGCAGGGATGTTAGCAAGGCCGGTGGTGTGGGCTAAGATGGCAGGGTTGGTGTCCGAGGGAGACGGGGGAGCATGAAGGACAGCGAGCGACGCTACGGAGCGGCCTATGCTCAGTACGGTGGGTTGATGTCTGTTGTGTATGTATAACAATCCATAAGATGATTCCTCCGACTACGAGAGCAGAGACCGAACATGTTCGAGAGCCGAGCGGACCTGCGTGAATGGACGTAGTTCCTTTGGTTCTACCTAGCCTGATTGCGTTCGATGGAGTGAAGTTAGGCTCGTGACCGGCCTGTATATGATAACTTCGATATACAGGCTGGTCCATCTGAGTTTTTCATATACAGACGGTCACTGGTCTAGAGTGAAATTCAGATGAAATTCCAGAGATTCTGATCCCGTGACTTTTCAACCGACCTCATTGTCTCTCTCTCGACGACGACAAGACCCACCGCCACGACGTCGACGCGTGTAAAAGCCCGCTCTCCAGCTCACCATCTCCCAGGACCTCAAGCATGCCACCGTCACCCACCAAGAAACCCTTGTCGCAATCTCTCATATCCTCAACGCTCGCAGCCATAGCCAACCACTTCAAACCCCACAAAGCAGAGGCTCTCCAACGTATACGGCTGAACGCCGTCTGTCTCGTAGCTGCTCTCATCCTGTCTTACTTGCTTCCGGTGCCGCCTCTGCCGACGGCCATTCGACGTGTGTTGCGCTCGAGCCACACGTTTGAGAGATGGTCTTCGGAATGGGTGTATCAGTGGGTGTGTTTGCTAGGTGAGTGCTATTATGTGTTTATCAAGGCGTTGGAGTTTTTCTAATTGGTGGCTTGTGTGCAGAAGTGACGACGGTTACGATTTTTGCGTTTAATATCGCTGAGGCGGGGTATGCGCTGAAGTACCCTCCCCCGCCAATGCCACCCGTCAACTCTCCAGCGCGGACGAAGTCGAGTGCAAAGTCTCCAACGACGACACCACAACGCCCTTTTAAAGTCCTTTCCCCGAACGTGCGTTTGTTTTTTTCTGCGTCCCTTCCACCCTCGCAGCGGCTGACTCTTTGTTTCATGCATAGTCAAGTCCACAACACCAGAAACCCTTCTCCTTCTCCCCATCCTCCTCCTTCGCCTCCGCCTCTTTCTCAATGTCATCAGGGGCGTACCCCGTGTCTCCCGTCTCCACACCTTCGCGGGTGGTGCATTACTCGATACCTCCCGGGTCAAACTCGACGAATACACAGGCATCATCAACGTCGACGGTTGGGTACCTTGCTACGCCTAGCCCGGTGGTGTCGGCGTATCGCGGTAAACACGCCGCTGGGAACGTCGGTCGTGAGTTTATAATGGCATGAGTTTTACTTCTTCGTTGAGCTGAACACTTGGATAGGTGCTTTGGATGGCTCGTACCTAGGTCTCATTGCGCCTACGGACCCGGATGAAGAAGAAACATAGGATTCGATTTATAATTAATGTTTGTGAATGGTTTGGAGGTCTATAATGGTGCTCAACAGCTTCGACTGACTTTAACAATGCTCTGTCATCACACTCAGCGGTACCTCCATTTGAACGTTCTCAGCATATATTCTCATCTATGTAAGGCTGCTGGTATCTATCTATGATGTGTGCTTTTGTGACTGAGAGATGTTGTGAGTTTCTGCATCAGAGGTGTCATTTTTGCCAAGCTTCTATTTTATCAGCTTGTTCTCTGTACTTATGGTAGAGCACAACACCTCTGTTGCGTCATTGCATTCTGCATGGTTTATGGCAAGTGCTTACCTCTGTTTGAATCTAACGACCATACTTCTGTTCTGAACGTTCATGTTGGAACCCATCCTGCCCTTCATGGTTGTACCATCCGTGATAAAATATGAGAGTCCAGTGTCCCCACTGGCTGGCTACAAGCATTGCTCAAGTCCTTGCACTTTCAGTGTCATAGCAAAAGCCATATCAGGTGACAGGGGTGATATTGATTTGACTATTAAACCCATCGAATATTATCCCATAATTCTCCCGTAACTCTCTTCCCGGCTGCTTCTGCTCTCATCACACCATCTTCTTTCACCAATCTGGGACACCTCGCGTTGATTTGGCCTCTTCTCGTGGCATTCGACGTTCAAGTTGTGTCTACCCTGTCTAGTCCCACAAGTGATTCAGGGCCCTTGGCATGGCCCGGACGAAGAAGGCGAAGAATAGGGATAGGGCGGAGCCGTGTAGTGGTGGTTCTCAGCCGTCTAGGTCGTCAACAAATTCCGGTACGTATTTCGAGCTCAATTTCTAATCGTTTGCGCTGACTACGTGTAATACGTAGCGAATCACCAATCCCAGAGAGCGCAGGAGGCGCTTAGGCGTCAGGCCGTCTTATCAACACTTCGATTTCAAAAAATCAAAATGCCAGGCGCCGTTGGAGAAATGACAACGGTAGGCCCGCCGGTACCTGTGCAGAATTCTCGCGCCGTCACTGTGGCCGCAGATCCGATCTCGGGGACGCCCATCACGGTGAAGGCGCAGGATATGGATATGAATGTGGATGGGGTGCCGTCGCTTGCAATTGGTGGTCATCCTCAGGGGTCTGGGTCCTCGTCGGGTGTGGGTATGTAATTCGCTCGACTCTGGTCATGGTTCCTTTCGCTCATTTCTATGCGTAATAAGTGCTGGACAATCAAAAAGCACAAGGACCTCCTGCGCGTCAAAACGTCGACTTGGCAAAGCCTCAATTCAAGAGAAATCAAAATTCAAGCGCCGTTGGTGACATCACACACACACAAAACTCTCGCGCTGTCATTGTCAGTCGGGCGTCAAATCCGAATATAGCGCTATCCTTATCCACAGAGGCGCGAGATATGAACGTGGTGTCTGTGCCTTCGACGAGTGCGGGTGAGTGTTTTGACTTTTGATTTTCGTTCGTTCGTGCTCATGATGGTAGGAGTGACGAACCGATCTAGAGAAGCGGAAAGAGCTCTTATGCGTGAAGAGGACATGGCGAAACGTTGGTCTAGAAAACACAAAAACTCCCGTGATCAGCTACCCTCGCAAATCTCTCGTGCTGGTGGTAGAGCGGCAGATCCAAACTTTCGGAAACCCATGTTGACAGCGGAGGTGCGGGATGTGATGGTGGTATCGTCGTCTGGTGAAGTACGGGCGTCTGTGCCCTCGACAAGTGCCGGTACGTGGTTTCACTTTGAACTTTTTGTTCGTTAGTGCTCATGCTAGGAATCTGTTAGTAGTGACAAACCAACCCGGAAAAGTGGATGAAGTTCCTAAGAGTGAAGAGGTCCTGGCGAAGCTACGGTTCACAAAGTACAAAAACTTTGGTAACCAACTACCTTCGCAAAACTCTTTTCCTATCGGTGGAACAGTAGATTCGAACTCGCGGGGGCTCA
The DNA here is from genome assembly GCA_000827195.1 of Laccaria amethystina LaAM-08-1. Lineage (NCBI taxonomy): Eukaryota > Fungi > Basidiomycota > Agaricomycetes > Agaricales > Hydnangiaceae > Laccaria > Laccaria amethystina. The sequence continues at coordinate 23,152 of KN838646.1, forward strand.
TGTCGGCTGGTATGAATGCTCAAGGTAACCCAAGGACGTGGTCAACTGGTATGTCCGTTCTTGTTCTTGGTTTATTTCACTTTTAAGCTGAAAACTTTCAGGTGGCATTGTGAAGCCCCATCTTCGACAGTGGCAGAATTCTGGATTCGCAGTTGGGCAGATGAATAACGCGCACTTAGGGAGACCCCTATCGCCTGTTAAGGTTCACGGCAGATCGGGCCCGTCACAGATTGGTATGCTTTGTCGTTTTCGGGTGAAGATTGAGGTTAACAAGCAGAGAAGTTCCTAGCATCAACGACCCTCGGAATCCACCACATACCCACAGAGCAGCACCTGTTCCAGTTCATGTGAATTCACAGCCTACCGTCAGCCTCGCAGTGAAGCTGGAGAGGTTGCTGGGTGCGGACAGTCAGTTGCTTCGCGATTGCACACAGACCTCCGCTGATAACCTGCTGACATCGACAAATTCTCGTACGTCATGCTTGATGTCCACGTTTATTTTACACTTACAAGGCCATTTCTATATGTAATAGCCCAGAAACAACCTCGAAAACCAAAAGGTGCTCCTGCCGACGACGTCGCTCGTGCGAAGCTTAGACCTAAACATTCGTATAACACGGGCGATATCGGGGGACGCGACGTTATTATGTCCACCCAGGAGGACACCCATGTTGGATCAAGTGGTTCGCATATCGGTGTGTACATGCATCCTGAACACTTGGACTTTTGAGCTAAAATATCAAGGGAAGTCACGGGCAAGGCGAAGATGGGATATCAGAAATGGCAAAACTCGGATATATGGCAAATGAATGGCACAAACTCGAAGATACCCATCTCTCAGAATGTAAACGCTCCAGGTAAAGTGAACTCAGTATATTCTTCGTGCCCGTGGCTGACTGAAGTTAGTCATAGATATAGACCGTTCTCGTAAAGAGAAGATGCGTACAGCTAAATTGAAGGGAGCCAAACTCAATCTGGTACCTGCCGTAGTGGAAGGTGGTGTTTTACGTGAAAAAGAACCAAAGGCGCTTCAACTGGTATCACCTCAACCGCAACCAAGTGCGAGCACGGCCACACAAAGCATCAGTTTGTGTTCCTTTTCTTTGGAATCTTATTGATTAACCGACCCACTGTACTGTATAGTTGTGAAGTTGCACAAGGGAAAGGGACGAGCGCCTGCTGAACCCATGATGCAGATGGACGCACAGCAAGCGACTAGTTCTACATCGGGGTCTTTCTTTCCTCAAGGCGGATCAAGATCGTCCATGGCACCAATATTACCTCGACTGGTTGAGGGATCATCTAGCATTGGCAAGTCTTGTTTTCTTATCGAAACTTAGCTGGGTTTAATACGTCAACATAGTTATCGAGAAGACACGTCACCCTCGGGATGCGAAAGAACCAGCTACTGGCGAACCCATGGCGAAACGGGTTAAGTTGAATGCAACTACTACAAGCAGCGTGGTACATGCTTTCGTGCATGAGAATGGCCAAGCAGTCGTACCAGCCCCAGTTCGTGATGTTACGACGACATCGGTTGGCGCGTTACAAGGACCATCGAATGGCGGAGCTCAAAGTGTTAAGACGAGGCGAAAGCCGAAAGAACCAACTACATGTGGATCCATAAACGGGGTTCAACTTGATACAGCCGCTGCCACAGGCTTTTCCTTCGTCTTCGAAAATACTTTCGCATCAGCATCAGCACCTCCTCACGACGTTTCTCTGGGCAGTGCTAATGTACCAGGTCCTTTGTCCACCGCGATCGCAGGTCATGGTTCAGCTCAAGCTGCAGAGAAGCCACGTCGGAGGGAGGCAAAGGAACCTGCAAGTGGTGAACCTAAAGCCAAGCGAATCAAACGAGATCCTGCAACGACCCAAGAGGGGCTTTCGGGGATTGCTGAGTCTACACAAGAGGCTTCTGTAAGCAGTGGTGCGTACTTTTTACTTTTTCTCCCGCCATTCTCAAGTCGACGAGGGAGTTGTAATAGTCAAGAAAGGCCGACCAAGGAAAGAAAAAGATCCAGCCATATCAACGACGACTGCTAAGGTTCCAAGGCAAAAGCGGGCTAAGAAAGCAAAAGAGAACGAAGCTGCTGTGGTTGCACCCAAGCCGAAAGGTATGCAATCCCAAAAATTACAGGATGATGCTCCGTTATGGACTATTACTTTGCAGCTCTTCCCGTTCCTACGCCGAACCCTCCGATGTGGAAACTAGTACCGATGCTCAAACCCAAGGTCAAAAAGGCGAAACCTACTCCCACGGACGTACAAACCAAGGAGCCCGAGCCAACGGGTACTGCTGCGCCAATATTAACACCTAGAATCTGGTCAAGCGTAAGTTATCTTCAAGTCTCACGTTGACCTCTCTCCTGAGTCCTTTCCCGCGTAAAGAGCAGAGACGAACTCTTGACTGTTATGCCCGAGTTGGCTGGAACGAAATGCGTGAACGGAGTCTCATGGCTATGTTCCCAGAACCCATATATTTTGCTCGAGGAAGCCGGGAAGTGTTTTGGTGTGTCTGCTGGAGATGGAAAGCGTGTTTTGGAGTTGACAACGTATGTTAAATCTTGTTGAATGAACGTTGGCTGATCCCTTCGCTTTAGAACCCGGGACTTCGTATGCGCAACGGAACAACTCTTGCAAGAAGCTACCACGACGGGGTCGACTGCCCACTCTCAACCTACGCTTGCGGAATCTATGGGGCAGGTTGAAGAGAGTTCGAGTGCAACCTCTGTCCTAGACCCTCCACCCAAATCTTCTACGACAACCAAAGACTCATTGGTCCGAGCGGGACCTTTGGCGGAGTTTGATTATATGCTTGCGGAATGTGCAAAATCATTCAATGTCGACCTTGGAACAGTAACTCCTCCATCACTTGCTTCCGCAGCCCACCCTTCGCAAGATGTTGCGCCCTTTTTGAAAGACGTTGATCTTGCATTATGCTCTTCTTGCGCAAGAAATCACAATCGTTTTGGTTGTAGAAACTGCGCCCCTGTTGCATCACTAGATTCAATTCCGGAATCGAAAACGGGACCTCTTTCACCCATCTTTGTTCCCAAAGCTAAGGTCACTGTCTTCTACGACGATGAAAGGGTCCTTTCCTCACAAACCTCAGAACCGTTTAGAGAGGATTTTGGCACATATCGTCTCATCAGCAGTCGACCTCCGTCCCCGAAGACTGATTCTGGGCTCAATTCCACCCCAAGTCCTTCCTTGGGTGGTACCACTCTTTGTTCGCCTTCTACTCCATCCTCAGTCGCAATGGCTCCTCTCGAGAGTCCTCCGAATTCGTTGATGCTAGATAATATCGTAGAGGACGATCTTCGACAAGCTAAAGCTCTCTCTATCAGTGACCACCCACCAACCCTCCCCGATATTGCTGCTGGACGGCCTGCTGCATCAACTCTGGAGATGCAACCCCAGCAAAGTGCTGGACGAATTCCATCATCTTTACCTGAAGAACTCCAAATTCTCGTCGACGCTTACATTCACAGCGTTCCAGTCACCGTCATCGCAGCCCGCTCTTGCGTCCTTGACATTTGGCCGAATGTTTCTCTTGCAGAAGAGTTTGCCCTTGCGTTCCTGGGGTACTTCAAAGTGTTAGGTGTCAAGGTGTGCATCTTCTGTCTCTATTAAAGGTTTCCTTTGAAGAAATCGAATGATTCATAGGAAGTACCAATCGAGACAAGTCAACCGAAGTCCCTTGCGTCTGGAATGTCGGCAGGGAGAATGGAGTGGTCCTTCAAGCTGGAATGGATATCTGGTGGCGAAGAATGGTTGGTTAAGCCCACAGACGACCTCATCGACTATTCGCGACCTTGGTGGGATCCTCCCGAGCCTACGAAGGGGCCCGAAGTCCCGGCCCAAACCACGCCCTACCCAGAGCTCGCACTGATAGGCCCAGACGAGATAATACCGCAGATGCAGCAATTGGAGATATCACCCAACAAGATACCCACTGATCCCTTAATAGAACTGAATGATGATTGGCAATCGCGCTATCAAATGGAGAAAATGACCCATAGTATATGGGATCGCCTGGGCGACATTTATTATTCACAGATCTCATCCCACTTTGTGGCGGCGTTTGGCAGTAGCCATATCGTGCCTAGTGGTTGGTACTGTGTTCAGTGTGGGAAGCTGAACTTCCAGACCATGTTCCGGCATCGCAGGTGTTCTAGTTCTGTGTGCAAGGTTCGATATCCTTCTCAAATCATTTTGACAGTATTTCTAATTGTCATTGATTTACAGGTCACTGCTTTACCACCAGGGTTTGCGTTGGATTTGTTCAACATCCGGAATCCTCACGATTCCCAACCTCTGCCCCTGCCATACAATACGTTCCCAGAGGGCGTGCAAGCGCGTGTTGCGTCGTGGTCAGATGGCGTGCGCACACTTACGTATACCCTAGATAGGCTGCAGAAGGGCGTGAAGTTGGAGTTGAAATCGGAATCACCGGCGGCGGCGGTATCAGTGATCAAGCATGTGTTCACGTGTAACATGCCCCCATTACAGGTAGCTGCGACCCAGCTGTTCATAGACATACAGTCCTCCGTTGTGTTGAGTCGGACAGTGGAGGATGGCAGTTCGTTGGTTTACCCTTCTTGATTGCCGTTGACTGACTTTCCTTGGGTTTTGCAGACGCGATTTTCACGTACTCGTGCTCCATGGCGCCTTCTCCAGAGTCAAAGGCGAAGGAAGCAAAAGGGAAGAAGTCGAGTTTGAAGAGTCCAAAGCAGCAGCCATTGCCTTGTCTGGTACAAGCTAAAGATTTGCTTATCAGCAAGGCGTTGGCTTACGCGGAAGTGGATTCTTCTTTGTTGGAGGTCGATCATTTGGATGTGATGGCGTGGGCTACTAGTGGAAGTCAAAGGGTACGTGTAGGATCCTCCTTTCTCAAGGTTCAGACTCTCACCTTTGGATTTGTAGGGCATTTACACGGCTTCTGCGACGAAGAAGAGCGTTATAATGATATGTCTCGGGTGTGAGGTTGTGTTAACCGTTTCTCCAAAGGACAAAGCCCCTCAGGTCGTACGAAAGAAGGCGAAGATGCCGAAGGTATCCAAGAAGTCCAAGGAGGGAAAGACGAGTGGGAAGGAGAGGAAGGGTAAGGCAAAGGGCGAGGACCCACATCTGCCAACCGATGCACAGCCTTCGGCTCCAGTGGTTCCCTATTCGGTGATAGGACCGAACACAAAGGACGCGCAAATGCTAGACCTGGGCTCGCTTTTCACGATGGAGGACGATGAGGAGGATATCAAACATTGGCCAGCACCAGTGGCGTCAACTTCAAGCGTTGTTCCCTTGTCCCAAAGTCTACCTGTCATTGGCCCATTTGCAACCTGGCCAGATCCAGTCGTCACCTTAACCCCGTCTGCTACGGTGGCACCAACATCAAGCATCGTTTCCTTGTCCCAAAGTCTACCCGTCATTGGCCCATTTGCAACCTGGCCAGATCCAGTTGTCACCTCAACCCCGTCTGCTATGATGGCACCAACATCGAGCTTAGTCCCAATAGCACCAGCACCAGTGCCCGAGTCTGCTCTCCTACCTGACCTCGATTCACTCATTCGCATGGATGATGGCGAGGATTATCATCAGGACAACCATACCAGAGACGTGGAGATGAGGGACGTGGAGGCATCTGAGCCTACAATGCAATCCCAACTCGACCCAGATGCCGAAGAAGATGAAGGACCGGATAAGCCTGACACGGAGAATGTTGTGGTCACACTTGTCCATGGGGATGTTCTCGTACTGAGTGGGGCTGAGTTTCAGGTGTGCTTGGTTCTTTTTGTCCTGGATAACTTGTTGATCAGGCATGACAGTATTCTATCAAGCGGACTGGGACCAGCGTTCGTGAGTATTATCCTGTGTTACTGGCAAGTTGATAATCAGCTCATGTGTGTTTCGTTTAACAGTTTTGATTGGGTCATGCTGCTCGAGTGTGGCTACGACGAATAACTTGAAGGAAGTTCTCTAACACTACTTAGTGACTTCTGCGCTTGCCTATACTCTGCCTGGCACCGTCAGGACCTAGCTGGTGTACCCTATCAATTATGGCCTTCGCGATCACGAATTTCAGGGACATAGACGTTTCGCCTCGAATGATTCCAAGGGATCGGCATCGGAAGGGGATTACAGCCCGTTGATGTGAGTTGGATGTCTTCTGGCATCTCTTCAAAGTCGTACGAGGAACTAAATGGGAGCTTTTGCTTGGACCCAACGAGTTGGTCTGGAGGCCTTTTCTTTACCTAGTAGGGATTATGTAGATAGATACTTTCGTACGAGCCCGACATGATGAATGGTTTGAAAGGGCTCTTTTTCCTTGGGGTAATCTGAGCCTGAGGCGACGTGTGATGCAGGCTTGCCTTGTTCAACAACCCCAACTTTACCTCCACAACGTCGCACACAATGAGCACGACTCAATCAATACCTACAGAGCCGCAATGGGGACGAGGCATGTATACATTTTACTCGCTATTGTTATCTTGTAGCAGACTGAGCGTTGTTGGAATTTAGTGTTGATATGTGGTGGAACGGACTGGTGAATTTATTCGTCGTCGCCGCGGCTTGTCTTCTCACCACCACCACCATCATCACCTACAGGCCCAAACTTGGCCGCAAAGACCGCAACGCGACCAAAGCAGCTCCTTCCGAGGCTCAGTAAGTCTCGTCAGGTTACATTTAAGCGACAGCGTGGATGGGGGCAGAAACGGAGTCTAACCACTTTCTTTACTAGGAACCCAGACCTTCTCGAACCCAACCTCCTCCGTTCTCTTCTCAACGTCAAAGCTGTTTCAATCCACGGCTCCTGCAGTGGATGTCACTTCGTCGTACTTGATATTTCCGGCTCCGCATGGCTTTTTGGGCGGAATGGATCCTCTGCGCTCGGGCTGCCTGCGTCTACTACGGAATACGTGTCGGAGAACGCGCCTAAGGAGGTGAAACCTCAAGATCTCGGTGCAGCGCCAGGTGTACGCTTCGTTCATGCAGCGTGTGGGAGGAACCATACGTTGCTCGTTGGGAGCTGTGGGACTTTGTGGGCGGCTGGGGCGAACACTCTGGGACAGGTACGCGTTGTATGCGTACTTTTTGATTTTGTGGTGCTGAGATGGCTGGAATTATATTCTAGTGTGGACAGAATGTGTGCCCGGAAGTGCCATCGTTCAAGACCGTTACAGTGACCCATGGGGGGAACGTGGAACACGTCGTACAAGCTGCAGCTGGAGTGACGTTCTCCGTGGTCCTCACCGAATCCGGGAAAGGTATGTATGGCTGTACGGCTGCGTGAAAACTTTGTTGACGGGTTCTGGTAGTGTTTTCGTTTGGTAGCGCTGAGAAAGGCCAGTTGGGAAATGGGATAACGGGCGAGAGGATCATTACCGGCAACAAGACCGGGTACGACATTGAGGTCCAGCCTGGTTCGTTTTTTCTTTTTTCTTCTTTCTTGACGCTTGGCTATTGAGTTCCGGTCCTATCTTTCCTTCTTTTGCTTCTCCTGTGCAGGTTGACTTTGTCAATGGTGCTGCCTTGTGCTAATATTCATACCCTTTCAGTCTACCTCAAAGAGTTGGACGGGAAGAAGATTGTACAGATCGCTTCTGGGCAGCAACATAGTTTAGCCCTCGACTCAACCGGGTGGGTTTTTGCGCATCTTTGCACATCTTTGCCAATCTGCGTCCATGTTCATATATTTAACAGACTCGTCTACGTTTGGGGCTATAATGGCTATTGCCGTCTTGGTCTGGGGAATCAAGTGGACGCGCTCAAACCGAAGGTTGTGCCACAGTTTGCTGGTCCCAACGAAGCTACAATGGCGTCGGCCATAGCCGCTGGCCCAACGAACAGCGTCGTCGTTGACAAGCAAGGGATGTACTGGATGGCAGGAAAGTGGAAAAACAGCGGCGAGGGTACGTTCTTGTCCCACCTCTCCACCTCACGGAACCAAGGCTTATGCAAGAGCAGGTTCATCAGGGTCACCGTACTCCACTTTCCGATTCATGCAGGATATCATGTATGTCGTCCCCTTCGGAGTCGCATTTTGTTGTTCCTTCCCAAGTCCTCGTGCTGATGATGGTTCATATTGGCACCTAGGGGATGCAAGATCCTCCTAACGCGTTCTGGGGGTGTGACGCATTGGCTGCTCACTCCTGACGATGATGGGAGTGTGATGACTGTTTGTTGGGGGCAAAATGCTGCCAATGGTATGTGTTATGTGAACCATTGTTTACGATATGTATATTGACTTTAACAGGCGAACTTGGCCTAGGACAAGAGGAGCCCAAGAGCGCAACGAAACCGACGAGAAACATACCGCTTGTTGGGATTGACGTATTTGAGTACGTTCTTCCTTTAGTTTTCTAACTTTCTCCGTCCTTGTCCATTTCTTTCCTCTTCACATCTCTTCCGCTTCTGCTGCAACACCCAATCTGACTTTTCAATGGCAGCATTGCAGCCGGCCAAAATACAACCCTCTTCCTTGCCAAGCGAAACGAGAAATTCGACGACCTCCCACGACATCCTGAAGAGGTCGGTGCGCCGCCGCACTGTGTGAAATGTGCACAGGATAATGGAGAGGATGACTCCCCCTTGGAATGCGATAAGGTCTGTCCTGCTTTTCCTTGATTTTCCCTACTCTTTTATCGTATATTCCTCCTTGATCTGTCTTTTTAACATCTTGGCTAACCCCATTAACATATAGTGCGATTCCCCTTGGCACCTCTCATGCCTCACCCCCCCTCTTACGGCGGTGCCAGACGGGGAATGGTTTTGCCCGGACTGCGAAGACGACCCTGGGGCACCTGTGGGAGCTTGGAAACAGGAGAAGCGGGCGAAGGGGAAATCCGGGAGGAAACCTGCTGGTGGTGGAGCCGCGAACAAGCGGTCTGCGCCTGCTGTCGATGACGGGGAAGCGAAAGGTCAGGGGGTTAGTTGATTTAGTGGATGCCTTGAAGCTGATTGGTTTCTTTTCGCAGCGTCCAAAAAGAAGAGATCATGATTCCGACTCTGATCTGAGCGGGAAATTTTTTATTTATCGAAGTCATGGACTGTACCTGTCTCTCCTCTCTTTAACATCGACATGACTTGTCTTTGGTTGGTTCTATACATATTTACTATTCCGTCCGTTTCATGTCTTAGTATTACTTGTCATTTATTGTCCATGTAGGCCCATCTCAATACGTATCATCTTGATTGTTACTAACCACACCCCAGCTCAAGCCTCCTATTATGTACTATATTATTTCATCGTTGTTGCCATACCACTCGTCGTACATGACATGCTAGCCAACGGTTCAAAGAACTTATACCTACATAGTACATACAGGTATTTGAAACCTACTGTTGGCAGGTGTTTGAAACTGGAGATTCTTTGCCCTCTACTTGCTTTGGAAGCCTGAAATTTTGAGAGTAGAGATATTCTTGTATCGACAGTGTTGCCGTTGTTCTCCATAATTTCAGAGAGAGATTGGAAGACTGGAGAGATGGATTTAAGTCGATTAGTCGGTCTTGTGTGACTCCTAGAGGGCGTAGAGCGCTTTTCTGAAAGGTAACTGTTTCATAAGTGAGACATGAAGAGCCCCCGCGAATGAGCACCTACCATCAACATATTGCGACATCCGAACAATTAGACGTCTGAAATCCTAACGCATGGCGCGAAGAAAAGCTGGGGCGTGCAAGCCGTGTTGCAATAGTGCTTTTGAGCTTTGTCCAACTTGATACCGGAAGGTATGTACCGAATAATCGTCGTCGTAACCTTGGGTTTGTTCTGGTAAGCAAACAGAGAATTGAGAACATATACAACACACCCCACCTCAACTTGAAAAGTCAATGTCTTGCTTGTCAAGGTAAGGACGTCGATGACGGTGATGAGGCTCGCCCCTTCCTATTGAACGGCGTTAACTTGTTGAAGCTCCTTTTGAAAAAAGTCGGTCCTCACGATGACCCCGCGATTTGAGCTGAACGTCGAGCTGCACATCCTTTCTGGTAGTTAGGGTGAGTCGCAATGATGCCCCCCATGGTCAGAAAGATCAGCTTCAGATAAGGCGAGAAGAACCCAGGAACAACGCCTCCAGAGTGCAGATACGTCTTCTCCGATGGCGATTAGAGCGTCATGGAAAAACGATGGGTGAGAGCAGCTTCTTGATGGACAAACAAGTCAGCTTCAGCCCAGGTGTGAAGCACGGAAACTCACGCTAAAAGGCCCAACATCGACATCTTCGTGAGTTTGAAGCCCAGATAAAATTTTGTTCCTGGAATAAGTTCAGGATATGATTGAGACGACGGATTTGCTGTGAGAATCCACTGTAAGGAAGTTCCAACAAGGCCCTTGTCAAGCTCAGAATACCCGACGTCGCAAGCATGGACAGCGGCCCGTGATTCATCGAGGAGGGCAGCAGGAAAACTAAGAGGTGTAATAAGTGATTTCGATGAAGCAGACTCCATCAATGAGGACTTACCGACGATTTGCTATAGAACTCCCAAATCCTGGATGAAGGGTTACGCTATCGTCGTAGAGCCGCAGCCTTGCTAGTACTTCACACGTACATCTAAGTCGCAGTGCATAATCTAAGTGGCGATATTTATGAAAGTATGAGGGAAAACCGACAAGGGACATACGTTGAGAAACAAGTTGACGTCCAAAGTGGGGTACGCCGGTCAAGTAGGGCAGTAGATAGAACGATTCCGGGCCCAGATTATCCCATATATATGCCTAGGACGTGAACTCTAAATTCGAGGCCGTTGATGATCGACGAAATACCATTTCCAAGCTAACTGAGCGGCTGCGGCTGTTGTTGCTGTTCTACTCCGAGCCGTTGTGGTCGTCATGCCTTGTTGTCAGTGCCCCGACTTCCTCCGGAACGCGTTTCCAACCGAACGTGAATTGTGGATGGAATGAGGATGAGAACGTGATGATACGCGGTCACGCATGTCGACCAAAACTATCACCTGGCACAACGTAAACTTGAAGCACGACTGCGACCGACCCCAACTGGACAAGATGCATGCCCGCAGAATTCAAATCTGAACAAAGGATGACTCGCTGGAGCAACGTTGGATTCGGAGTAAAACTTTCAGACCTGTGGTATTGCGAACTGAGGTATGTGCTACTCTCAAGCGGCTCTCCTCCGACTTCTCTTCCAGAAAACTTTACACGAGGCGTACATATGGCTTACGCTAAGGTCCTTCACCGACTTTCCAGCCGTTTACGCTAGTGCACGATGGAGTGTAAGAACTCACTCAGTGTCCCTAGTATCGACGTGAATACAGATTCTTTGCTCCTTGAGTCCTTGGCTGTCGCCCCCTTGAGCTTCGGTGTACTTACCGTGTGGTTCGTACTGGCTCGTTCTCGCCTTAGCTCGCGTGGCCTACGACATTACTGTACATGGGCCAGGGCTAGCGCTCAGGCTAAGGGCTCAGGTGACGGCAGAGATTTCCCAATTACTGGCAAGCGGGAGTTACTGACGCAATGAATCCTGGAGCGATCCCTGAGAGTCAAAAGTGGATTGGGGTGCCAGGACTCGCTCCAAATGCTCCACCGCCCTTCCCGTCACTAGCTTTGGTTAATCTGTGGTGCAATACCCCACGGTGTGTGAATCCGTGTCATAATTGTGGAGTTTTTGTCAGCTCTGCGCTTGCTTGGTGCCCGGCCCTCTCCTACTCGGTTTCTACATATCGTTGTTTGTGCACAAGGACAAAGGACATTCGGAAACCGTCTACGATTTTGCAAACAGCTCGGCAAATCTGTTTATTTTTGGAGCGGGACAAACAGCAAATGACGGCCACTTGACGCGTGTCTCCATCAGTTTCCATCCCGTTCATAAGCTCGCTACCAGCCGTGATGGAGGAATACTGATTTGGGATTAATATCGACCACCTCATGGCCAAGTCCTTCGATCGGGGAGGAGACTGCTAAATCGGTTCCCCGCTGCATCCAACGTATATAAGCCTGAAAACGGTCACTCTTTCTCTCAAATCTCGAAAGCGATTTTCCACATTTTTTCCGTATCATGCCTCTCATCATGGGAACGACTTATAAGATCATCAACACCGACCAAGACGCGCTCGAGATTGGCGCCGGACATGGTGAGTTGCGGTGTTCTTTCTAATGCTGTTGAATTTGTACTACCCATTATCACCAGCTGCCAGCCTCGGGCCATGGAATGGCGGAGCCACTCAGAAGGTCAGTCATCGATTAAGCATACTTTCTTCTGCCTCTTACAGATTATAGTGGGAGGCCATTATCCAACCTGGTACTCAAAACTCCTGGTACTTGAAGAATGTCGGTACTGGCCGCTTCCTTGGCGTGGAAGGAAATGTACCCGCGAATCCGGTTTTAGAGGCAGAGGTTGATGCTGATCTCCTGGCTCGCTTCGACAAAGCGCACGTCGTGGGCTTAAATGATCAAAATGCCTGGTTCATACCTGCGCTGCCTGTTGCTGGGGAATTGGCATATAAGTACTCGTGTTCCCAATCTCAGGCGGCCTCACACTGATCCTGATCTGTGCAACAGAATCCATTACAAAGACCCCAATCAACCGGCCGACCACCGCTTTGACGTCGAGGGCGGAGGCTTGGTTACTGTCACTGATGTTTCGAACCCAGCTCGGGATTACCATGTGGCCGGACAGATTATCCGGCTTTTCTTCGACAGCAGTACAGTGACCCAGGTGTGGAAGTTTGAAGTGGTTTAAATAAGCACTGTGAGTTGTGCTATATATCTGGGTCGATGCTTGTTGAAGTCTGACAATAATTCCACCACAAATAGTCCCAAGCCCGAGATTAGAATGTGAATCATTAGTTTACTACTACGATCGTGCGTGCGTGTATAAATATAAGTAGTGTTCAATGTCCAGCATCAAACCGAGAAAGCTGTCGTGCCACTATGGACCCCAAACCAAGTTATTTTGCCCTATCACACCCCGTTTAATGCCACAAGCTCAACTTTAGCGCGCCCAGTCGTCCTTTGTCCTGTTGTTGGTACCATCTACACTGGCGAGTTCTGCATTCACGATATGACCAGCTACATACTTAGACCCAAGCAAGACCTTCTTGACGCCGTCGAAAAATGCCTCCGCCACTCCAAGGTTATGTGTCGCCAGCAGCACATGCGCGGACACCTTGTTTTGTGTGGGGGGGAGGTGGTGGATGGAGGAAGACGTGTTAGACTCGATGATGCGGGTATTGAAGGTAAATTCAACGGAGTGGGGGGTCGAAAACGAGCTTCACGTAGCAGGGATCGAAAGTGAACTCCCGGTAGCAAGCCTAAGACGAACTCGATGTATGGGAAGTCGGAGCGGACTTCAAACGAATTGCATCATCCACGATGCGCTCTGCACGGACACACGTCCTCTACCTCCTGAGATTTGACTTGGGAAGTACTGCAGAAGGTGTTTCCCAATGCCAAGAAATCATGTGCGTATTGCGTGGAGTAGAGATTATGCCTAAGTCCTGCTTTGGAGGCCTCTCTCCTCTTCTCTCACGTTGGCAAGCACCCTCCTCACAGTAAACCCGAATCAAGCACAACCCTGCAAGATGAGGAATTCGACAGGGAATCGAGGTGGGAGGTGAGAGGTGGAAGAAAGGGAAAGATGATCAGAGAAGAGCCGAGAGCCAGCCGTATAGGAACCAAATCGAAGGTACGCCCAGCAAAACCAGCATCAAGACACTGGGAGTGATTGGCTCTACGTGCAGGGATAGGGAAGGCCTGAGGCGCGAAGAAAAGCTGGGGGCGTGCAAGCCGTGCTGCAATAGTGCTTTTGAGCTTTGTCCAACTTTATACGGGAAGGTATGTACCGAATAATCGTCGTCGTAATCTTGGATCTGTTCTAGTACGCAAACAGACAATTGAGAACATATATAACACACCCCACCTCAACTTGAAAAGTCGATGTCCTGCTTGTCAAGGTAAGGACGTCGATGATGGTGATGAGGTACAAAAGTTCGCCCCTTCTTATTGAACGGCGTCAACTTGTTGAAGCTCCCCTTGAAAGAAGTCGGTCCTCACGATGACCCCGCGATTTGAGCTGAGCGTCGAGCTGCACATCCTTTCGAGTACTTAGGTGAGTCGCGATAATGCCCTTCATAATCAGAACGATCAGCTTCAGACAAGGCGAGAAACGTAGGAAGAACCCACCAACAACGCCTCCAGAGTGCAGATAACGTCTTCCCCGGTGGCGATTAGAGCGTCATGGAGTTGTTCAGCACGATGGGCGAGAACAAGCTCTTGATGGACAAGTAAGTCAGCTTCAGTTCAGGTGTGAAGCGTGGAAACTCACGCTAAAGGGCCCAACATTGGAATCTTCATGAGTTTGAGGCCCGGAGAACATTCTGTTCCCAGGATATGTTCAGGATATGATTGAGACGATGGATTTGCGGGAACTCACTGTAAGGAAGTTCCAACAAGGCCCTTATCAAGCGCAGAATATCCAACGTCGTAAACACGGACAGCCGCCCGCGATTCATCAGAGAAAGCAGCAGGAAAGCGAAGAGGTGTCATAAGTGATTTCGATGTAGCAGATTGAGCGGCCTTCCATCAATGAGGACTTTGCTATTGAACTCCCAAACCCTGACTGAGGGGTTACGCTATCGTCGTAGAGCCGTAGCCTTGCTAGTACTCCACCCACACATCTAGGTCGCAGTGTATAATCTAGGCGGCGATATTTATGGAAGCATGAGGGAAAACCCGGAACCGACGAAGGACATACCTTGAAAAACGAATTGATGTCCAAAGTGCAACACGCCGGTCAAGTAGGGCAGTGGATAGAAAGATTGCGGGCCCAGAATATCCCATATGTCTAGGACGTGAACTCTAAATTGGAGGCCGTCGATGAGCGGTCGTCGTCAGTTAGTACAAGCATTGATCGACGAAATACTATTTCCAAGCCAACTGAGCTGCGAGTGTTGGAGCTGTTGTTGCCGTTTTACTCCGAGTCGTTGTGGTCGTCATGCCTTTTCGTAAGTCCCCTGACTTCCTCGGGAACGCGTTTCCAAACGAACGCGGATTGTGGATGGAATCTCGGAGGATGAGAACGTGATCAGACGCGATCACGCATGTTGACCAAAACGACTGCGACCATCTATCTCACGCTGCTCTCCTCTTTCTCTTAATACAGAAAACAGTAACAAAACTTCGCAAGAGGCGTACATATGACTTACGCTAAGGCCCTTCGCCGACTTTCCAGCCGTTTACGCTGGTACACTTCATTGTGTACATCCAAGAACTCACTCAGTGCTGTCAGCCATTCGTAAAACACAAGGTGTTTTACTACGAGACTTCTACCACCGAGCTGCCAGTCTCATGCGAGGTCCGCTTCATTACATAATGTCCTACATGGCCCACACCGATAAACCCAAAGCCGGAGGAGTTGTCTCCCGTTCCGACACTCCCTTGAGCTCCGGTCACTGGTGTACTTACCGTGGGTTCGTACCGGCTCATTCTCGCCGAAGTTCGCGTGGCCTACGACTTGCCTACGACATCCCCATAGGCTCAGGTTGACGCCAGAGATTTCCCAATTACTCTATGCGGTAGCAGGCGGGAGAGTTGCTGGTGGGGTGCCAAACGAGAGCAAGGAATCCTGGAGCGATCTCCGAGAGTCAAAAGTAGATTGAGGTGCCAGAAGCAATAACTTCCCGACGTATCCCCAACGCCACGGTGTCGGTGGCCGCTCTTTCCTAGACCCCAGATTTTCTACTTTCCGATTCGAAAGTCTGGTGTCGTTCCAAGTATTCACTGTAAAGCCGTTCAAGATAAGGAATCTGAATCTATTCTAATGCTCCCTGTGCCAGTACTGTGCATCAGACTGAATACTTGATGCGTGGACAATCGAGATGGGACCAATATGAACAACATGGCGCGAAAAGACACCGGGTGCATGGCGATCTCCGGTATGTAATAGTAAATCGACTGAACCTGAATACGCTCTCTGGCATGTTTGGTGCGACGAAAAGGAAGGAAACAGCGGCGGTTGACCAATAATCGGAGTCAGCAAGGGATACTCAACCTCAGCTGAGGTTTCTTGATAATTTCTGGCCGATCCGCGTTTTAACGTCGCTCGGGGACGTTCTACACCACACTGCTACTCTCCTATGGCTATATACAATCGATCGCTGTGCTCTTATTCTAGTAAGGTACTGGAGCCTGCAGGCCGGATGACCACAATCTGCATATGTCATTGGTACAAAGGTGGCACTACCATGGAGCGCTTCTGAGTCCTACTCAAATGACACCAACAGAAGAGGGTTCATTTACCTCATTTGCTGTTTCCTGAAATAACATATCGACCGCCTCATGACCAAGTCCTTCGATCGGGGAGGAGACTGCTAAATCGGTTCTTCGCTGCATTCGACATATATAAGCCTGAAAGCTGTCACTCTTTCACTCTCATCTTGAAAGCGGGTTTCTACATTCCATATCATGCCTCTCATCACGGGAACGACTTACAGGATTACCAACATCGCCACCCAAAACGTGCTCGAGAGTGGCGCCCAACACAGTATGTTACGATGTTCTTTCTAATGCTGTTGGACTTGTACTGCCCATTGATCACAGCTGCCGACCTCAGGCCATGGGATAACAGAGACGCTCAGAAGGTCAGTCATTGATTAAGTATACTTCATTCTGCCTCTTACAGATTATAGTGGGTGGCCACTATCGAACCTGGTACTCAAAACTCCTGGTTCTTGAGGAATGTTGGTACCGGGCGCTCCCTTGGCGTGGCAGGAAATATACTCGCGCATCTGGTTTTAGAAACAGAGACTAATGCTGAAAACCTGGCCCGCTTCGACAACGCGCGGATTGTGGGCTTAAACGCTCAAGGTGCCTGGTGTCGGGGAATTGGCATATAAGGACTCGTGTTCCTAATCTCGGGCGGCCGCAACCTCACACTGATCCTGATCTTTGCAACAGAATCCATTACAAAGACCCCAATCTAGCCAACCAAGGCTTTAAAGTCGAGGTCGGAGGCTTCGTTACTGTCACCGATGTTTCGAACCCTGCTGGGAATTTTTATACGGCGGGACAGATTATCCAACTTTTTTTCGACAGCGATACAGAGACCCGGGTGTGGAACTTTGAAGAGGTTTAAATAAACACTGTGAGTTGTACAATATATCTGAGTCGATGATTGTTGAGGTCTGAAAATGATTCCACCATAAATTCAGGGATAGTCATAAGCCCGAGATTAGAATGTGAATCGTCAGTTTACTACTACGATCGTGCGTATAAATATAAATAGTGTTCAATGTCCAGCATAGCTGTGGTGCCACTGGAGAGAAGGCGTTTAGAGTGTTCAAATGTCGAGTCGCGGCTTGAGATCAGGCGAGGTAAAATTTGAGGCAAAGAATGAGGTTTGTACAAGGTTTGTAGTGGGGGTGGGCAATTCCCGGTGTAGCTCTGGGAGCGTGACGTAACGCACTGTGACAGATTTCGCCCAAAACAGTGACCCAATGTCACACACGCATCACAAGTGCCTCAAACCCAGCCTGTTCACCGTAAATGAAGTTCTGAGCAGTGCTACAGAAAAAAAACACATGAATGTAATTTTTCATTAGTCAGAGGTAGACTTTTTAGCTCAAGTGAGTCAGAATAAGCATTCAACAGAGGATGACATGTAAATACCAGATATTCTTCAATTTCATGGTCACCTCTCATTCCTAGTGTATGGTGCATGTCTCCTTGAAACAAAAATTGTCAAAACTTCTTGGGATATCGTAATATGAATTTCAGAACTGATTTTAGGTCTTTATGATGTAGATATAAGCTGCTTTGATACTTGTTGTTGTTGCTGAATAGCAAAGAATGGACTTTGCAAGAGCAACCACTCACCCCCAGGTTACACTTCAACAACGAAAAATGATCAGAAAAAAGATTCAAACAAAATGTTAAAGTTAGATTTTTTATATCTGTCCTGGAAGTGTGAAATATCGCTTTTTTCTGCTGAGTTTAGTGCAAAGGGAAGGTGATTTTAAAATTCTGATCTTAACAATTTGTGCCTAAAAATGTATATATTAATTGCTAGTAATGAAAGTTTGCTCAGAAATGAGTTGTTGAAGGGGAAACCAAGCTACCAGAATGGGTGGCCTCTTGAGCACCATTTGGCAGGGAAATTTCTCATTCCACAACTATAATTGATTAATAATACATGGCTACTTGAAAGATGTATAGATTTGCTATTTAAATTATGTTCCTGCATGTCATTCAATGAATTAGAGGTGAATTGCGGCAGTGGTGGGACTGGGTCAGTGGTTCGCGACGGTGTCACATGACATGTGTGACATGACATGGACGTCACTTATAGGGAATTGCCCACCCCCATTTGTAGTAGCTACTGGGAATGGCTGACGTGAGTATACAGCACAACCAAACAATACACTGCCCACTAGTGATTGGGCGTTTAACGTTTATCTTTCGCATCACTTCCTTTGCTTCCACCACCATCTTATCGAGAGATGTCTCAGCCACGTCCATCCAATTCCGAAATTCAACCAGCACAAGTTGCCGAAAGACAACAAAGACAAGCAAGAAATCCGATTCCACGACTTGCCACTAATCGTTTTCGTGTCCTGGTCATCGGCCGCGCCAATGCAGGCAAGACGACCATCCTCCAGTGAGTGTGCAATACAACAGAAAAGCCAAAGATTTTTGATCCCAAGGGTTATGAGGTATTTCTTGTTATAGATATCACCTAATGCTATAAATTACACACTGTTAACAGGTCAATTTATCTGAGGTCAATCCGACTGCACTGGTAATTCATCCAACTTTCTCTTTTTATACACTCAAGGTTTTACAGCGGGGAGAGCATAATATTGAGAATCAAATGATATTTGAGAGTAATCCAGGATTTGTCTTCCATGACTCGCGTGGCTTTGAAGCAGGCAGATCATCAGAGCTGGATGATGTCAAGAACTTCATTAAAAGCTATTCATCAAAATTGAGGAGATCCAGCAAGCGACTGCATGTAATTTGGTGAGCCACTGAGTCAAATTATCAGGGTTTATCTAATTTAAATACTTTGCCGTAGGTACTGCATCCCAATAAATAATCAAGGCAGACCAATTACAAGAGCAGAGTTAAATTTCTTTGATGAATGTGGGACAGGCAAAAGTAAGTGGAAATTTTGATGTTGTTCTGGATTAATTTTTTTCTTTTTCTAGTTCCTGTCCTTGTCTTGTTCACAAAAGCAGATATGCTTGATGCTGAAACAATAGAATGCCTGGTTAATAGTGGAATGAGTCTTGAAGAGGCTGCAATAAAGGCTCCTGAAGAATCAGCTATCAAGTTTCAGAATTCTTTTGGTAATCAGCTATACAAAAAGAAATATCCTCCTACTGGACATCTGTATTTACGAGGTAATAAGAAGTTATCTATTATATTGAGACAGCAAATTGATTGTATTTACTAGATATGCAAACCACTTCAAGTCACTGCAATGCACTCATGGAACACACTGCAGCTCTTCTTTCAGCTGACATAATCAAGCAGCTGTTTTTTTCAGTGCAACAGCATCATCTGTCCCTGTCAGTGCAACATGCAATCATGAGGTAGTTACTTCATATATTATAACTTGGATTCAAGTTATTAACTATTTATACTAGAGCCTGATTATATTTAATTATACGTGCAAAATGGCTTAATAGGATGAATCTAGTAATAATAATGGAAGATATCTTGCGGTATTTTCCACACATAGTAAGTCAAAATAATTTATTTATCTAAGTATGGTATGGGTTTACATTCAAGCAGGAGGCAAGTCACAAGTCTAACCAGTCTTTTGAAGCTCACCAAAACAATATTTTGCTCTGGTTGTGATCAGAATGTAGGTCATTATCTGGCTAGCCTACTTGCTTGGTACTAACAAGAAATGTTGAACAGTTTGTAAGTAAGCATTTGACTGGTTTTCCCTACCTGATGCTATCTAGTACACTCTGGGTTTTGAAAGAATGTAAGTCAGCATTTGGCAGGCCTGCTCTCTGTGATGCTGACAAGGGAATGTTGTGAATTTTGAATAGCTTGTAAGCTGGCATCTGGATCTTCCATGCTTCATGCTAATAAGAACTCTGTGTTTGGAGCGTGTAAGTTAGCATGTGGCTGGCCTTCCCTTCTCAATTCTCATGAAAGTGTATACTGGGTTTTAAATAGCATGTAAGCCAGTCTTACAGCCTTCCATGCTCAATGTTAACATGCTGCTGTGATCTGAATTTTAAACAGGATGTAAGTTAACAGCTGAATGACTCTTTTTGCATGACATTGATAAGATCATGGTCTTGGCTTTGAACAGAATGTAAGTAAACATATGAATTTTTCTGGTTGATAATGATAATAATTTGAGCTCCAAACAGTATGTAAGCCAGCCCAGGTTCATTTGCTTTATACTGCTAAGAGATGACCTATGTTTTTAACAGTTTGTAAGTAAGCATCTAGCTGGGCTTCATTGGTGTTGCTGAAGAAAGTGTCTGATGGATTTATATAGTATGTAAGTGAGCATCCAGCCTTCTTGCTCAGAGCTGACAAGAGCATGCTCTGGATTTTGAATAGCGTGTAAGTAAGGATGTGGTTGACCTACCTTGCTTAAAGTTGACAAGGACCTACTGTTGCTTGTGAACAGATTGTGAGTTAGTGTCTGACTGGCTTTCCCTATTTGATGACAACCAGATCATGCTCTAAATTTTAAACAGCTTGTAAGTCAGTGTTTGACTAGCTTTTGGTGCTTGAGGCTCAACAAAGTATGCTCTGTGTTCTCAGTATCCTGTAAGTCAGAATCTTTGTGGCTTGGTGGATTTTCCTGCTTGAAGCTGATGATGGCATGCTCTGGTTTTGAACAGGAAGTAAGATGTTTTTTGTTTAACCTTTTCTGCTTAATGCTGAAAAGAGTATACTCTGGATTTTAACAGGCTGTAAGCCAGCACCTGATTAGCTTTCTTTGATTAATGTTGACAAGAGCATGCTCTCATATTGATTAGGATGCAAGTCACTGGATTTGACTAGCATTTTCTCCTTGCTACTAATAAAGGTGTGCTCTGTATTATAGACAGTAAGTTAGCATCTGGCTAGTTATTCTTGATGCTGAGTAGATCTGGGTTTTGAAAAGATTGTGAGTCAGCATCTGACTGGCTTTTCCTGCTTGATGATGACCACAGAATGGTTTTGGTTTTGGTCTTGAACAGTTTGTAAGTGAGAATCTCACTGGCCTTACCTGATTGATGTTAATAAGAGCATCCTCTGGATTTTGATTAGTTGGTAAGTCACAATTTGATTGACTTTTCTGCTGATACTATGGTCTCTGTTTTGAACAGCCAGTAAGTTGGTCAGGGTCTTCTCGCTTTATCTTAACAAGGGAACGATCTTGGTTTTGAACAGAATGTAAATCACCATCTTGCAAACCTTTCCTGGTTTATGCTAACAAAACATTTGGGTTTAAACAGAGGGTAAGCCTAAGTGTGACTGGCCTCTCTCTGGCTGAAGGTATTATAGGTTGTAAGTTCAGATAATTCCAGATTCCACAAAAATCTTGATGAGGGTGCATCTGTTTTGACAGTCTGTGAGTGACATCCTTGATTGTTTTGTTTTATTTGCCTTTTCTCATCAGCTGAACTCCATTCTTATCAATCAATCAATCTGTTATCTAGCCAAAGGAAGCTGTCAAGCATGCTGATTGGACTTCTGTAATCTTTATTATATAGCTGGTATTCAGTGTTCTAACTATTATATTTTGTTTATCTAGATTGCTGACACCAAGACTATCCAGGGGGCAGTCTTTCTGTGTGTTGGTAAATATATGATAATCTTTAAAGTACTTTATGACACCCACACTTTTGTTGCCTAGCAACAGCTATCATTGCAGAGCATTCCTTTTTTCTATGGAAACAAAAGCCTTCCTCATCTCCTGAGGTCTTCACAATGTCCATTGAAACATTCAAGTCATCTGCTGACCTGCCAAAAATTTGGAATGCCATCCAAGATGTATCTCCACTTCAAGCTGAAGATAAAACACTTCGCCTTTGGCAATCTGCACTTGTAGAAATTGCTCTGAATAACCTTCTTTGTATGTGAAATCATATTGTAATATTCTTAATTTCTGACATTTATATATTTTAGCTAGATAATTGAGTCAAGATAACACTCTATTATTGTAAGTATGTTTGCAAACACCATTAATCTTACACATCTATACTAATTGTCTTTTTCTATTGGAATAAATAGTTGTATAGCAATGTATGGGGGTTCAACTTCTTATTTTCTTTGATTTTACTTGATTGTCATTTTGGTCACAGTTACATATTGTTTACTCCCTTAAATGATTCACTTTTTTCTGTACATTTTCCTAGTTGTATCAGGAGGGTGTACCATCAGCTTGAATAATGTGCTGGGTGTGAAAAGAATAAAAACAAATAAAGGAGGAAAAATTTGTTGAAATATTCTCAACACTACACTGTATTCAAGTTCTTTTGTCGAACAGGAGTATTAAGTGGTTGTGAAAGCATCACTGCTTGAAATTTATGAAAAGTTTTCCTGTATGCTGATGGAATAGCCTTGTGACTTCACAACATAGCCAATATTACCAGATTTTGTGCATAGAATCCAATTTAGGACTAGTCTTGGGCATTAAAAACCCTTGGTAAGCAGAAATTTACCTGAGTATTGTTGATGATGATTTTTGTAAAGTACATTCAAGTGCCAGTTGTTGAAATGCTCAGTTTGTTTTGAGCACTCAGGTTGAAAGGGACCCTTGCAAACACACAAAGTCTTCAAATTGTAATTAGCTACCTAAATACATAGTCTAACTTGAAATAAAGGTCATCACATGTACCTATGGAATAATCAAGGAATAACTATAAAGAATGTGAACCTTGTTTCATGAACAAGAACTGCTTGAAACTTCAACACACCCCTGCAAGTGCAACATGGAGTAGAAACAAACAAAAGAAAAAAATACACCCCCAGAAATGACACCTCTGCAAAGCTCCACCTGACTTCAAAATGCAACATCATATTTGAAATCTGAATCTCACTAAACTGCTGCTGCTGTATTCTCCTCATTCTTTAACTTCTTCTTTGACTTCTCCCAGTGTTCCATGCCCACATTCAGCCTTGCTGCCACCTGTAAATGCCATCACTTTGTCATCTGGGTTCTTTGCAATGTTTGAGTCGCTGAATCGGTGTACTCCTCATTCAGAAGGCATGCAATAATATTGTTCAGGGTAAGCAACTCAGAAGGGGTTGCTTTGAAGTTGAAGATGACAGGTCATACAAGGGGGGATGTAAGCAATCCCTAGGATGCACCAGGAACCACCTAAGCCAAAAGGTATGAGTGTCTTGTCTTGGTCACTAACTTCAACACCAGACTGCTCCAGATGAGATGTGAGGCCCTGGACATGACCAATCCAGGCCTGCATTAACTGTCCAACCCCCTTTTTTGCAGTTAAAAAGTATCATCAAAGGGCCAAACTTGTTTCAAAGCTGGCCACATAGTGGATGCACTCAGTACTTTCCACTCCCCCACAGAATTTGGCTGGAATCTGCAGAATCTGGTGGAATCCAGGAATTCTGGTGGAATGGACAGGATTCCAGCCAGATTCCTATCCATTCCATGGACTCTGCCTTCAAAGCACATAAAATAAACAATAATGATGAACAACACCATCATTGTCATTCATTGTGTGGTTGCCACATTGCTGTGGGTGACATGGCACCTGGATTGAAAGGAAGAAACCAAAAAAAAATTACTATATAAGGTATTTACAAACATAAAATAAACAATGATGACAAACAATGAGATGTTATCATTTGTTCATTGTCATCTGATTGCCACACTGCCATTGGCAACATGGCATGAATGAAAAGAAAAGAAAACTAATACTGTACAGTAAATAGGTAGTTAAAGATATAAAATAAATAATGATGATGAATGATGACACATGCTGTTGTTTGTTTTCTGGTTGCCATGTTGCCAACAGTGACATGGCACCTAGAATAGGTGTCAGAAAAGATTGGGACTGTGGTTCAGTCCAGTTCAGTCCTATGTGTATTTTCAGTCCTGTAGACTGGACCTGCGAACACTATTGAGGAAGAGTGGCTGATGTAACAAAGAATCATATGGTTCTGGGGATGATGTGCTGAAGATTACCAGCTGTCTTGTATTCAAGATGGCATTCACCCCATTTACCAATACACTGAGCTTCATCCCATACCAGGTTGAAACATTAGATCTGAAATCCTTGTCCAACCATAGTCTCTCAAAGCCCCCTCCAGGTTTGAATATCACCTCAATGTTGGTAACTATTGTTCAATATGGTCCTTCAGCAATTGTTGGAACTAGTACAGATGGGATGCAATTTTTTAGCATAGATCAATTGCATTTAATTATATTATATGTGATCACCAGTGGGACCCAAAGTAGCTCCATAACCAAGGGGTAAAATGTCAGCTGTTGTGGAAGGGTACAAAAAAATAAGAGTTGTGGTGATTTGAAAAAATTATAAGATCAATGATTGTATTTGTCATGCTAAATCATGAAATTATTCTAAGTCAAATCTGTGATGAAGCTTGTTTTTTTTGTAAACCCCAAAACAACAGATGGGTAGGAGCCTGCATAATACAACATTTTCAAGAATGCCATTTCACACAGTGAGTCCCCTCCCTTCCATCTCTTCCCTTGCCCACACAGAACAGCTAGTGTTGAGCAAGGGTTTTAGAAACCCCAGGGGTACAAGGGTAAGGGTTTGGAGGGTAGGGGTCAGGGTATGGAATGTCTGACCCCACATAAACCCCTACCCTTGACTGAGGGTAAGAGTATACCCCAAGTATACCTGCAGGTAAGTCCCATGATGTTTGTGGGTGTTTGCCACAGCACAAACATCAAATGAACCTTTTCTTCTCAACAACCAACATCATCACGACCATCCCTGCTGTGTCACCACCATCGCCAACCACCTCTTGCAATCGTCGTTCAACTGCCCTCCACCACTGCGCACCCCAAAGGCAATGACAATGTGGCAACGCCATGTCACAGGCCCCATATGCCCACTGTCTTGGCCAACATATAGTGAAGACAATGTGCCACATCAATGGATGTGCCATGTTGTCTAGACAGCATTGCCTCTGCATGTCATTGTTCTTCCCATCACCTCTCCACATGTTGTGTCTCTGCACATCACCTCTCTGCACATCCCCTCAGTACTTTACCTTCCCCCATGGGTTCCGGCAGAATCCGCCGGACTCTGAGCAATCCACTGGAATCCGCCGGAATATGTCATTCCAACGGATTCCAAGGGCCATTCCAGCAGATTCTGACATTCTGGCAGATTCCAAGGGCTATTCCAACAGATTCCGACGGCTATTCCAGCAGATTCCACCATTCCAGCAGATTCCAAGGGCCATTCCAACATTCCGGCAGATTCCAAGGGCCATTCCAGCAGATTCCAAGGGCTATTTCTGTGAGTCATGTGATCTTGAGTGTTACATTGAGAGATCATGTGACTTTACTGATATTGTGCATACATTTCATTTATGTAATTCTAAATACAAAAAGTATTTTACTTATCTAAGGGAGTGAGAGGGATGATGGAGTGAGGGAGGGGGAGGGAGAGGGAGGGGGAGTGAGAGAGGGACAGGGAGGAAGGCTGGGGGGAAGGGAGGGAAAGGGAGGAAGGGAGCGAAAGGGAGGGAGGGAGGAGGGAGG
>KN838646.1:67317-105363 GCA_000827195.1 Laccaria amethystina LaAM-08-1
CACTTAATTTCATCAAACCCATTGCAAAAAATATATTGAATTGGTCTTGTGGAAGATACAAACTCAATGTCTCAAGAAATTGGCCATGTGACACTGTCACATGGCATGTCACTGGTCATCACACTTAGCAGGGATTGTCCAACTCCATATATATTAGCTTTAAACGAACCCAAGAACGCTTAATTTGGTGAGGAATTGACATATTTATGAAAATATTCTTGAAAGTCTACTATTTTGGCTGATATAAATTTGACAATAACTCAGTCAAATTTTGAGCGTTTTTCACGTTCTTAGGTGCGTTTTGAAGGGGTATATCAGGGCCGGTTACAACCAGTTATAACCGGTTTTTTAACAGTTAGTTAACCGCAAAATAACCGGTTAATTTATTTTCGAAATGGACTAACCCTAACTGCACTTAGGTTGGTTTTGCAGTTAGGTCCAGTCCAGTCTCGGTCATTTTGCAGTTAACTAACCTAACTTCCAAACACTAATCAGCATGCAGTGAAACTCTTAATGAATTTCAAGCAGTGATGCTTTCACAACTATCCAAGACTCCCATTTTACAAAAGAACTTGTATGCAGTATAGTGTTGAGAATATTTGAACAGATTCGTTCTCCTTCATTGCTTTTTCTTGTTTTTACTTGTTTTGATACCCAGCACTTTGAACATAAGATGATTCCACTGCCATTCAAGTGGACAGTCTACCCTCCTGATACAACTAGAAATATATACAGAGAAAAGTGTTCAATGAAACTGAAGGAGTTGAATCCTTTAAGAGAGTGAACAATATGTGACTGTGACCAAAATGACAATCAAGTAAAATGAAAGAAAATAAGAAGTTGAATTCTCAGACATTGCTACATAACTATTTATTGCAATCACAAAAGACAATCAGGATAGAGGTGTAAGATTAATAGTGTGTGCAAACATACCTACAATAAGATAATGTTATCTTGAATCATTTATCTAGCTAAAATATAAAGATGTCAGAAAGTAAGAATACTACAATAACATTTCACATACAAAGAAGATTATCCTGAGCAATTTGTACAAGTGCAGATCTCCAAAGGCTGAGTGTTTTATCTTTAAGTGGAGATGCATTTTGTATGGCATTCCAAATTTTTGGCAAGTCAGCAGATGACTTGAATGTTTCCATGGATGTTGTAAAGACCTCAGGAGATGAGGAAGGGTTTTGTTTCCATAGAAAGAAGGAATCCTCTGCAATGATAGCTGTAGCTATGCAACAAAGGTGTGGATGTCATCAAGTGCTTTAAAGATTATAATATATTTACCAATACACAGAAAGGCTACATTCTGGAATGTCTTGATGTTGGTAATCTAGGTAAATAAAATATAATAGTTAGAACACTGAATATCAGTTATATATGTAATAAAGCTTACAAAAGTCCAATCAGCATGTTGGAGGACATCCTTTGGCTAGATAACAGATAGGTAGATTGATAAGAATAGAACTCAGTTGATGAGAAAAGGCAAATAAAAGAAACAGTCAAAGGTGTCACTGACAGACTGTCAAAACAGATGCAGCCTCATCAAGATATTTGTAAATTTTGGAATTATCTGAACTCACAATCTATAACATGTTCAGCCACAGAGAAGTCAGTCACACTTAGGCTTACTCTCTGTTTAAACCCAAATGTTTTGTTAGCATCAAACAGGAAAAGGCAGTCAGATGGTGATTTACATTCTGTTCAAAACCAAGAACATTCCCTGGTCAAGATAAAGCAAAAAGGCCTAGACCAGCTTACTGGCTGTTTAAAACAGAGACCATATTTTTCTCAGTGTCAGCAGAAAATCCAACCAGATTGTAACTTACCAACTAGTCAAAATCAAGAGGATGCTCTTATTAACATCAATCATGTAAGGCCAGTGAGATTCTGACTTACAAACTGTTCAAGACCAAAACCAAAACCATTCTATGGTCAGCATAAAGCAGAAAAAGTCTACCAGATGCTGACTCACAACCTTTTCAAACCCCAGATCCAGTCAGCATCAAGAATAGCTAGCCATATGTTAACTTACAAACTGTAATGCAGAGCACACTCTTATCAGTATCAGGGAGAAAGTGCTAGTCAAATGCAGTGACTTGCAAGCTAATCAATGTGAGAACATGTTCTTGTCAACATTAATCAAAGAAGGCTAATCAGGTTCTGCCTTACAGCCTGTTCAAATTCCAGAGCATACTATTTTCAGCATTAAGCAGAAAAGGTTGAGGAAAGGAATCTTACATTCTGTTCAAAACCAGAGCATGCCCTCATCAGCTTCAAGCAGGAAAAGTCACCAAGCCACTAAAATTCTGACTTACAGGCTTATGAGAACCCAGAGAATGCTCTTTCGAGCATGAAGCATAGGAGACTGAAAAAAGCTGACTTACAATCTGTCCAAGCATGCTTTTTTGAGCCTCAAGTGCCAAAAGCTAGTCAGACACTGACTTACAAACTATTTAAATTTTAGAACACAATCTGGTTAGCATCAAATATAGAAAGCCAGTCAGACACTAACTTACAGTCTGTTCACAAGCAACAGTAGGTCATTGTCAAAAGTTAAGCAAGATATGTCAATGACATGCTTACATGCTATTCAAAACCCAGAGCATGCTCTTGTCAACTCTGAGCAAGAAGGCTTGATGCTGACTTACATACTAAATAAATCCAACAGATGTTTTCTTCAGCAACACCAATGAAGCCTAGCTAGATGCTTACTTACAAGCTGTTTAAAACATAGGTCATACTCTTGTCAATATAAAGCAAAAAAAACTGGGCTGGCTTACAGTCTGTGTGGAGTCAAATTATTATCATCATCAACCAGAAAAGCTTAATGTTTACTTACATTCTGTTCAAAGCCCAGCCATGATTTTATCAACTTCAAGCCAAAAAAGTCATTCAGCTGCTAACTTACATCCTGTATAAAATTCAGATCACAGCAGCACATCAACATCAAGCAAGGAAGGCTGTAAGACTGACTTACAAACTATTTAAAACCCAAAATACACTTTCATGAGAACTGAGAAGGGAAGGCCAGCCACATGCTAACTTACACGCTGTTCCAAACATAGAGTTCTTATGAGTATGAAGCATGGAAGATTTAGATGCCACTTACACGCTGTTCAAAATTCAGAGCACTCCCTTGTTAGTGTCACATAAAGCTGGCCTGCCATATGCTGACTTACATGCTTTCAAAACCCAGAGTGCACTAGTTAGTAGTGTTTGGAAGTTAGGTTAGTTAACTGGAAAATAACCGAGACCGGACTGGACCATAACTGACCAGGACTGCAAAAATTACCTAACCGATCCTAACCGTAACCGCAGTCCGGTTAGCAGTTAGTTGTCATCGGAAAATATTCAAGACCGAACAAAAACCGGTTAGGACCGGTTATAACCGGTCTTTTTACACACAAATATTCCCCTATTTAAACGCTTTCTAACGACCCCAACATTATATTTTTTAGTTGAGAATTGATATCTTTATGATTAACCGAAATTTACATGACTTATTTCGCAGTTGTCACACATGTGACACTGATACAACCATGGCAACCATTCTCATTCTCTCTTCGTCACCCTCGCCCAAGTGGTCAAGTCCCTGGTGAATACCCATGCTGGGCCAAGCCAGGGCTTGACGCATGCACCCACTGCCACTTCCTCAACCTCGAGCTACCCACATTGCCAGAGGCCGGCCTCTCCCCTCCAACGAGGGATGTAGGCCGCATTTTCGCATTTCCGATGGTGAGGGGTAGGAAATAGTGAGGGGACCCAGCCAGGTATGAGCTCCACTACCATTACTAGTTGCTGACATGTCACCCACCCAGGCCCCAATGCCCTGCGTTGTGTCCCAAGTCGACAAGTCGATCTTGAACACGACACGACATGTCGACGACTAACCCCACACCCTCGCCAACCTCATACAACCAACATTCCACAACCACCCTGACCAATGCCATCCCCCATTACTTTCAATATCAACCTCACAGCACCAAGCCAGCCTGTCCAGCCTGCCACGTCACACACAGGTTGGTCGTTTGACCCCGATGTCATCCATCCATCCACGCCACGCCAACCCAGCAGCGTTAACTACAGTGCATCGAACCCACACCACCATGCCCAGCGCGAATGCCAGGAAGGCTGCACGTACCACAGCAGGAGGGTGCATGCGAGTGTGGGGGGTGGAGCCAATACTTCGCGACAAGGGCAGTGTGTATCTCCCATGCTGCGCCATTTGTCCCCTGCATGCACAGTTCGGGAACAACA
Source organism: Laccaria amethystina LaAM-08-1 (assembly GCA_000827195.1). NCBI lineage: Eukaryota > Fungi > Basidiomycota > Agaricomycetes > Agaricales > Hydnangiaceae > Laccaria > Laccaria amethystina. The sequence goes on from KN838646.1 coordinate 71,584, forward strand.
AAACACTGCCAGTGTTTCCTCAGCCCTCATGGGCCCATACACGTATGATATCCGTATTCACATGACGAACGAGGGGTAAATCCCTCATTCATTTTTTTCGAGCCTGCGACTTCACGTCGAGGCACCCCTCACGTTTTGCCCACACACCACCTTGCTGAGCCCATTTATAATGTAAGTTAGTAGTAATAAGTATTTTAAACGAAATAACCAGTTAGAACCGGTCATATAACCGGAGACTAACCGCTAATAACTGACCCTAACCGGTTTGCAGCGGTTCGGTCCGGTTATTTAGAGTTTCGGAGCTAACACTAACCGGTCTCAGTCTCGGTTAGGGCCACGAAGTGCCCAATAACCGGACTGGACTGGACTTTCAAACACTACTAGTTAGCATCAGATAGGTTAGGTTAGATGCTTACTTACAAACTGTTCAAAATTCAGAGTATTTCTTATTAGTACCAAGCTGGAAGGCTAGCCAGATAATAACTTACATCCTGACCAAAACCAGAGCAAAATGTTATTTTGATGAGCTTCAAAAGACTGGTTAGACTTCTGACTTGCCTCCTGCTTGAATGTGAACCCATAGTATACTTAGATAAATAAATAATTTTGACTTACCATGTGTGGAAAATAGTGCAAGATGTTTATTATCATTTTTGCTATATTCCTCCTATCATGCCACTTCCAGCCTGTAGTTGAACGTAATGGAACTCTAGTATAAATAATTAATATTTTAGACCCAACTTATAATATCTGAAGTAACTACCTCATGATGGCATATTGCACTGACAGAGACAAATGATGCTGTTGTACTGAAAAAAACAGCCATTTAAGTGAGTTAGCTGAAAGAACAGTTGCAGTCTGTTCCATAAGATCATTGCAGTGACTTGAAGTGGTTTGCATATCTAGTAAATGCAATCAATTTGCTGTCTCAATATAATAGATAACTTCTTATTACCACGTAAATATAAATGTCCCTTAGGAGGATATTTTCTTTCATATAGCTGATTACCAAAAGAATTCTGGAACTTGATAACTGATTCTTCAGGAGCTTTTATTGCAGCCTCTTCAATACTCATCCCACCATTGACCAGGCATTCTATTGTTTCAGCATCAAGCTGATCTGCTTTTGTGAACAAGACAAGGACAGGAACTAGAAAAGAAAAAATTAATTTGGAGCAACATCTAATTTTCCACTTACCTCTGCCTGTCCCACATTCATCAAAGAAATTTAACTCTGCTCTTGTAATTGGTCTGGCTTGATCATTTATTGGGATGCAGTACCTATGGCAAAGTATTTAAATTGCCTACATCCTGATAATTTGACTCAGTGGCTCACCAAATTACATGCAGTCGGTTGCCAACTTTCAACCATTTTGAATAGCTTTTAATGAAGTTCTTGACATCATCCAGCTCTGATGATCTGCCTGCTTCAAAGCCACCTGAGTCATGGAAGACAAATCCTGGATTACTCTCAAATATCATTTGATTCTCAATATTATGCTCTCCCCGCTGTAAAACCTTGAGTGTGCAAGAAAAAAAAAGTTTTATGAATTACCTGTGCAGTTGGATTGAGCTCAGATAATTTGATCTGTCAATGGGATGTAATTGATAGAATTAGGTGATATCTATAACAAGAAATACCTCATGACCCTGGGGATCAAAAATCTTTGGCTGTTCTGTTGTATTGCACACTCGCTGGAGGATGGTCGTCTTGCCTGCATTGGCGCGGCCGATGATCAGGACATGAAAACGTAAGGTAAGTCGTGGAATCTGAATTGGTGCTCTTCCTTTTTGTCTTCCGGTGACTTGTGCTGGTTGAATCCCGGAATTGGACAGACGCGGCTGAGACATCTCTCGATAAGATGGTGGTGGAAGCAAAGGAAGTGGTGCGAAAGATAAACGTTAAACGCTCAATCCCTAGTGTGCAGTGTGTTGTTTGGTGTGCTGTCCAGCAGCGTGCCTGGGCATAACAATTTGAATAGGCGCGCTCACGTTAGCTTCGTTTCTCGTGATTCCTACAAACCTTATTCTTCGGCTCAGAATTTACCTCCCGACCTTAACCAGCGACTCGATATTTGAACATGCCAAACACCTCCCCAGACGAGTTATTCTTATCACAGACCAGTTAAGATCCGTACCATCCTCGCTTGGCTTTCCCTATGCTGTTTTTGTCGAGGACTCGAACGAGGGACTGTGAAAATAAGCAAACACAAGTTTGCTATCACGACAAGGGAGAAGGACGCATGGATACAAGTGATGGACAAGGCATGTTATAATATTCTAATAATTTGTATACCAGCTGGTAGTATTCTAGATCTCATCCCTGTCCTATTGCAGTCTCTCTCGTCCCCATTTTAATCCCCTACGTTACCAGCCATTGTAGTTATGAGGCTACGTAACGAAGCTCGTTAGTAGCTATAAAAATCTTCACTATGCCGCCTGACCTGAAGCATAAGGAATGTGCTTGCTTGTCTCCCCGTCCCCTTTCGATGGGGTTGCTATAGCCCACTATAGTCCTCGGCCGTGAAACGAGGGTCAAGCGTAATCCGTAAATGTACGTTTTGTACCGAGCGTCGGCGTAGATACCATTTTTAGGATATCTACGGCTGAAGAGCATTTAGTCCGTTCTTCCCATCGTTCAAGCATCTTCTTCTGTATGTTGGTTCAAAGGTGAGCTGTAGGACCCCTTCGACACAAACTCGAACACCTCGTTCCAGACAGAGCAAATACTGATTCTTCCTCTCGAGCCTGGGTTCCAAGAAGGCGAAGAATACTGCTTTTTGAAAGCTCCCTTTTACAGGCACTGAAGACCTAGCGAAACAACCCTGTTTGGTGTACAGTTCAAAGTTCCAGTGACTAAGAGCCTGAGATGTAACCGATTCAGTCAGATGAAGTCTCCTCACTACAAGCACTTACCATATCCACGAGATCTCAATCTCCAGCTGTCTGACATCCCAAGCCTGCCCCCTGCATACGTCTGCAGCTCCTGAACAAGAAAATCGTTCAAATCTTGCTGTAATAAGAGACTTCGAATTTTGGTTTGCTGGATGACCGGAATCCAGCCGATTTTGATCGACATCGTAACCTTGGGTGTTGTTACTTTTATAAGTTTACGGATCGTCAGTAGAAAGTCCAAGACACCCTTTCAACCCACCCAGCCATCCCGGTGGTGAGAGGAACAATTCCGTACTTGTTATTGTCAGTCGGCGTCGTCTTTGGGGAAGTGGTAAACTTGACATCCTCGGTTCGTTTCATTCGACCGGTCAAATGGCCAACAATGACACCGAGCGTCCGGGTGCCAATTGAGAAGCGAATGTTGGAGTTGTTGCTCTTCTCCGAGAAACCGTCGTCTTAGGCCGCCGTTGTGGTCATCCCAGCAAGTTTGAATTCATATCGTAAGTCCTTTGTATCCCTCGCGAGCGCGTTCTAGTGCCGTTCGCACAACTATAAACCTGTCGATAGGCAGAGTAGAGGAACGAGACGTGAGCGGGGCTGATGGTCGTGGTTAGAGTGAGAGTGAGGCCAGATCAAACATCTTGACCGAAACTGTCACTCACAAATAATCCACAGCTTTGACGAATGTGGGCCAAGACGTTTATAAACCTCTTTCGACGTACAATGGCGCAATAGGAGGTGTATGAGTAGCTACTAGCATTCCAATGACATTGGATCCCACAAGACCCACGCGGGGAAGTTGGTCGACATTGCAGGCGCCGTGTACCGTACCACGCATTTCACGTCGAATAGTGAAGGACACCCTCAGGTGTGCGTGATGTCCAAGTCCTACTCGAGGCTTACCGGTACCACTCGTTCCTCTGGAAACAAACGGCTTCTTCTACTACCACACTCCTATCACCAAGCTACCAACTGAGGCAAGGCTTCCGCATGACTGCCAATTCCACATCTGTGTCAATCCCCTCCAGCAGGACATGCGTCCGTGATACCCCATCCTTGGCAGATCACCATCCTGCTTCTCTGGGCCCTCCTCCATTTCCCTTCCCTCCTCAACCGCCCCTTCCCCATCGTCCGATCCGCATCCCCCTAACCGTCATCCACGGCTCTCAGCGTCCCAGCGCATACGCCCCCTCTCGGTTATGGTCCCGTTTCCCCGGCACAAAGGACACTTCCCCGAACATAATCTGCACCCGCAACCGCATCGTAGACAGATCCGATACCTTCCTTATCCCTCGAACCTCCACAACTCTCCGCGGCCACGAGGTTGTGCATTAGTAGCAGCTCATCTTCCAGGTGTATTTGGAAGTGGAAGTGGGTTAGGGGTGGAAAAAGAGGAAAGAAGATCAGCGGAAGAAGCGAATGCCAGCCATATGGGCGCGAAATCAAACAAATACTCCGCAACGCCCTCGTCGGGAGTTTAATGGGGTTTCATCGTCTCCGCTTACTAAGATGGCAGGGTTGGTGTCCAAGGGAGGACGAAGGAGGCAGTGAGCCACGCCACGGAACGGTCGTCAGCCGTTTCTGGGAGTATGGTGGGTTGATGCACCGTGTGTTCGATAACAATGCGGTTATGGTCTAGTTTAAACGGTAGGGTCGTAGTGAATCCGACTATACTTCCTCCGTGTGCTAGAATAGGATCTAGTAATAACATGAGTTGGAGCCCACAGTCAAAAGCGAGAAAAGTTTACCTGGAGAGCCGTTTCAATATCAACCTTGGAAATTGATTTTGGCGCGAAGGAGCTCAGGCATACGCCGTAACGTATCCATCTGTTGCAATTAGGAGCACAAGGTCAAAATAGTTCATACACAGGTAAGTATACGGAATCCGACTCACCGAACAGGGAAACCGCTTCCGCCTCAGGATGCCCATTCCGTGCTGAGCAGCACCCCAATTCTCGTATGTTTTGAGACGGTAAAAGGCCTAAACACACCGCAAAAGATGCCCATCCCGGTGTAAATTTGAGTCGTCCTAGATGATCAGGCCCGCAATCTTGAGTGACTCGAAGAGCACAGAGCCCTTGACCGGGAGCCTGAAATGGAACCAATTGATTCAGCTGAAGCGCTCCTCACAATGAGTTCTTGCCGCCTCCACAAGACCCGAATCTCCTCTGAAGCTCACCCCTCGTGTGAAGGCAAAATGGCAGCAACTCGTGAGCACGAAGAGCAATCGTCCAAATCGCACTGAAGACCGACTTCGATCGTTATCCCAACCTTGTGTGTTCCTTTCGTAAGTTTACAGATAGCCAGAAGTGGTGCAACACACCTTTTCAATCCAGCCAATGTTCCGATGGTGAGGCGCAGTTTCGTCATTGTCGTTAAGCGGAGTCATTCTGGTGAAAGCCCTATGAAAGGCACATCCTTTTAATCGCGATTTGAGCCAAGCGCCGAGTAGCACCTCCCCTTCTGATGAAGTGGTGATATGTTGTGTTTGATGGTTAGGGAATGGGCGAGAGTTGTAGAGGTGAGGGGCGTTGCTCTTGATATCAGGTGAGCAGCGTGATAAGAACTCCAGAGAGGGTTACAAGGTGAAGAAACGGCGGACAGGGATGAGATGGAGAGAGCGTGCCATACCTTCGATGGCAAAAACGAGAGTCTGCTTTAAGCGAGGCCCGAAGTGCAAGATAAGACCCACTGAACAGAATTCGTGCAAGTTTGAAACTTGCGGAGATTTGAGGCCTGTTGCGGTGGAGCTACATTAAATAACTGCGCGATGTTCTTGGGACATGTTGTCGTTGTTTGCCGCTTCTGGTGACACCAAGGTGAAACAAGTAGTTGTCAGAGAAGTATTACGACCAACAAGCAAACGAGAACTCACCGAAGGGTGACCAAAGGTTCCGGTATGAGTCTAAATTTCATTACCAGGCCCAGAGCACCCAACCACTCAATGCCCTTTGATTCGATAAGGAGAGCAGCAGGACGACTAAAAGACGCGGTAAGACGTTTGGATCATTCGAATCTAATGGATAACACGTACCGCTTGTTGAGAAAACCCTAAGATCCTGACCGAGGTATCGCGCCTTCATGGTGCAGTGGTCATGTCGATACTTTGACCGCAATTGCTGAGTTCTGGGGAGCATATAATTTACGTGACGGTCTAGACCAGAACGGAAAGAACCACGAACAAGAAAGACCTTACGTCGAGCAACAGATTGATGTTCGAAGAAGTCGTGCATTCGGTATCTCGGTTCGTTTCATTCGGCCGGTCAAATGGCCACTACAGACGAACCCGAACGTCTGGATGCCATACGCAAGTCAGTCGAGGTGCTACGAGAAGTTGTCGTCCTTGCCATTGTCGTCATTCCAGCAGTCCTTCAATTCCCTTGCGACCACACCCCACCGTTCGTAGGTGCACCGGTGAATCTCAACTAGAAACCTGTTGATAGGCAGAGTAGAGAGACGAGATGTGAGTGGACGGTTGATGGTCGTGGTTGGAGTGAGAGTTGATGCATATGCTGATGCATGATAACGCGATCATCGCATTTTGCCCAAAACTATCATTCACAAACGACCCACAACTCGGAGCGCGACTGGGCCAAGGCGCGTAGGACTTGAAATATGCTGAAGTTTGCACAATCCCCGTTCTCGGGAACCCAGATATCCTTTGCTTGACCCCTTTGCGGCTGTGACGTTTCTCGTTGTAAAAAGTTAGCCCAGGACTTTGATATCCACAGGTGGTATTACTTGCGAGGACTATGGTGGCAACGGTACGCCCCTCAAACACAATTCTTCTTCAACCTCTTTCTTACAACGTAAAATGGCGCAATAGGAAGCGTACGAGTAGGATCCCACAGGACCCACATCGGGGTTGGTCAAATGCGCCGTGTACGGCACCATGCACTCGAACAAAAACACTCAAGATGCGCGCGATACTCAAGTCCTACTCAAGGCCAATTCTTCATGCCACCACTGATTTTTTCGGAAACATGGGGTATCTTCATCAAGGTACCAACTCAGATGAGATCCACAAAGATGAGAAATTAGCAGTCATACTGCGAGGTACGAAGCGGACCTTACCTAGCAGGACATGTCATCAGATGTCATCACCAGTGATTCACTCCGCCCGTCGGCTGATCACCCTGCTGCTCCTGTTCCCCTGATCAACCCCCCCTTCCCCGCCATTAAATTCACATCCCCCAATGATCCGAAATTCCCAGCGCCCTGTCGTACGCCTCGCAATTTAGTCCCAGCACAATCTGCACCCGCAAGCGCACAATGGCCAGGTCCACACAATACCTTCCTGATCCCTTGAACCTTTGAAAGACATCTGCAGCCGCAAGGCTGTTGTGCATTTCCAGCAGCTCATCCGCCGATGCCTCGTACGCGTGTAGAAGACCGCAGATACATGTGTATGTGAACGGGTCTTAGCAGTGCCTATCTACAGGGCTCTCCTCACACCGTATCCGCTCGCGCTACTCCAGCCTCTCTTCGGAGGTGTGCACGCTATGCCCCCCGGTTCCTGTCTGCGGCTTTTTTAAACCGGCGGTCATGACAGGGCCCGTAATACAACGTTTTCGAGCATGCCATTTCACACATGGCTATCACCGTGCCTTCGGATCCTTAAGTTCGGCATCATGGGGGATATGACATCACCATCTTTGAGGATCATTCAAGCTTCTAAAGCCCTCGGGATCAGTGGTTGATGACGGTCTCTGGAAAGGTTGGGTAGTTGTTTTGATTTCAAAAAGTACGTGAGGGTTTTTGAGCGTCTATAAGCTCAAGTTTATCATCCATTGTAACCCACTCCACAGAAACCAAAGGAAAGCGATGGAATGAACACGGCGGGTCATATAACTGATCATTTCTTCACGATGGTCATTATTCCGGGATTTTTGCTGCATATCACCGAATTCTTCATTTGATTCGACGGAAAAAGTGAAAAGGTGAAGCATTTTCGGTGTTAGACTGCAGTGTGAAACATTTATATCCCAGGTACGTATACATTATTGGTACGCGCCGGTGTTTTTTGTTTCACCGCGTACTTGATCATCGTGAGTCGGTTATTTTATACATGCGTCTGAGAGAATTAGAGTAAAAGTCACCATAGAATTGATTCTCTCAATCCACACTGTTTCCACCCATGTTTGAGACAAACTTTGAATAGTCCCGGGAACTTTTGTTGCGTCGTCAGGTGGTAGGAATAACTCTCTAGGCAACCCGAGTGCCTACCCCTCCTCGGTCCGCATTCGGACAAACTTCTTCTCGATTTTGGTTCTTATACTTAACGTCGCCTAAATGTCGCATTTTTGCGCGTCTACCTCCCTCTATTTCTCGGAGTATGGTTCTCATGCGCAAGCGGCTCTTAACGCTCCTTTTTGCGGTTGCGGCGTCTACTGGCTATGGGTACACTGACTTGAGGGTCGTCAATAGGGTCATCAGTCCAGATGGGTTCAACCGCTCGTGAACTTTAGTGTTCTTCGTAGCAGTTACATTCGTCACTGATTGTTACCGTTTCTCTAGGGCGGTATTGGCTGGTGGTACGTTCCCTGGGCCTCTTCTTCAAGGACAGAAGGTGAGTAAAACCTTCAAATTCATCCATTTCACTCCTAGTTTACATTCCCTTCACTTCCAGAATGGTCGATTTCAAATTAATGTCAGAGATGAGCTCACGGACAGCAACATGGTCCGGAGCACAAGCATTGTATGTTACCATCCTTCGCAAATGGGTGTGCAATCGGCCTCACTAATCTTCACAAGCACTGGCATGGGGTATTCCAAAAGACAACCAATTGGGCTGATGGGACGTCTTTTGTCACCCAGTGCCCTATTACGCCCAACAATTCTTTTTTGTATGACTTCCAAGCTCAAAACCAGGCGGGGACCTTCTGGTATCACTCACATCTATGTACGTGATTTTCTGCCTTATCATTGGCTATCTTCAGATTGAAGACGTCATCTAGCTACCCAATACTGTGACGGCCTCCGTGGGCCTCTGGTGATATATGATCGCCTTGATCCGCATCGTTACTTGTACGACGTCGACGATGGTTTGCCTTTCTCTCATGGATTACATTCCAACGGAACCGACTGACGATCACATTTGTCAGAATCGACCATAATCACCTTAGCGGACTGGTACCATGTCTTCGCACCTTCGGGTACAGGAGAATGCCCGCCCCCTACCTCCGCCACAACACTCATCAATGGCAAGGGGCGGTATCCATCTGGGCCTCGAGTTCCCCTGTCCGTAATCAACGTACACCACGGAAAGCGCTACCGGTTCCGTATTATAGGTATGGCGTGTGACCCAAACTTCACATTCTCCATCGACGGCCACCAGTTCGTCGTGATCGAAGCAGACGGAGAAAATACCCAGCCTTTGTTGGTGGACGAACTTCAGGTATTTCCGGGACAGAGGTACTCTGTCGTCCTTACGGCAAACAAACCTGTTGCGAATTACTGGATTCGTGCGCTGCCGAATAGAGGTGTTGCAGGGTTCAAAGGCGGCGTCAACTCCGCCATATTGCGCTATTCTGGAGCGCCCAAGAACGCGGATCCGACATCTACACAAACACCTAGTACTCGGCCACTTCAGGAAACGGATTTGCATCCCCTCTCCGATCCCGCCGCACCTGGCCCGCCGACTCGGGCCGGCAAGGGTGTGGTGGCATTAAACATAGTCCCGGCATGGGACGCTGCCATTGGCAAATTTACAGCGAATGGTGCGCCCTGGATCACCCCCTCAGTGCCTGTATTACTGCAGATTTTGAGTGGAGCGCGGACTGCCAAGGACCTCTTGCCTTTGGGTTCGGTGTATCCTCTTCCGAAGAATAGGGTTATTGAGATTTCAATGCCCGGGTTGGATCTTGGCGGGCCGGTGAGTGTTAAGTACTCTCTCCTTCGATTATTTGGCCAGCTAATTGACCATGATAGCATCCGTTTCATTTGCATGGTGTAAGTCTTTCCTCGCTCGTTTTTGTAAAACCAAGCCCTCTAACTCTTTATTCAGCATTCTTTTTCCGTCGTACGAAGTGCAGGAAGTTCTGTGTACAACTATGTTAATCCGTTGCGTCGGGACACTGTTAGCACTGGCCTGGCCTCTGCGGGGGATAACGTTACGATTCGCTTCACCACTGACAATTCGGGCCCATGGATCTTGCACTGGTTCGTCAATGGCTATAATCTTTTTTCGACCAGCGATGCTGAGGATATTTTTGTACAGTCATATTGATTGGCACTTAGACCTGTACGTCTATCGACACTTGTTTCATTTCTCTTTTCTGACATCAATGGTGGCGAACGCTCAGCGGATTAGCGGTCGTTCTTGCCGAAGATACCCCCGGGACCCCCACGTTGGATCCCGTTCCTGGTAAGTCGAGGCGCAAGACAATCATCGCATAACTCTCAGCGCTATTTACAGAGGCTTGGAAAAACCTGTGCCCAGCGTATGGCGCGGGTGATCCTCTTGACAAGCCCCCTGCGGAATTCCCCAATCCTTGCTTACCCACCAGAGACCTCCCCCATGACGCGAAATGAATGCGGCAGTAGTGACACTAATTTTGCTATAGCTCTCTCACAAGCAGATCAGGAGATCAATATATTTATTTGTACGCCCTCAATTCCCTTGTACTCATCGATAAGTATTTCAAGTATGGTTCCCCGTACCCATATACATCAAATCTATTTAAACTTTTCTGATTCACCGGGTCCCTTCCTACCAATATTTATCGAAGATTTATGCATAAGATAACCACTGGTAGTTAGTAATGTAATGGACCTCGCTAAACGTTTTATACTTCGCACTCTTCGTAATATCGTCGCCAAAAATGGGAGAAAACCACCAAATCTAGTCCCACTCAATCCCAGCGGAAGTCGCGCACGCCAAGTGGAACTCAGCACCAGTTGCAACCTTGTCACGTGAAGCACTCGGACTCGACACCTCACGCTATCGACAACAGCAACCACAACTTTCTCAGCGATTTTCGAACTATTTGAAAGGGGAAGTGAGCGTGCACGACAAGGAGCTTTCCTGTACACATGGGACGCGTTAGAGTCCATGTCCTGCATCTTCGACCCGACCAACTCAGACATCGCACATTGCCCTACTTTGACCCAGCTTCGGAACTCGTCGGGCCCAGCCTCTACGCTTCCTGATTTCATTTGAAGCTCATTGAGTTAGAGTCATCGACCCTTCCAAGACTAACCCCTGTTGGCGGGAGCATCTGGAGAACAGGCTTCCTTTTTGATGGGATCGAGTTAGCGTGATCGAGGGTGAACTCCTTCGACGTCGGCACCCACATTTGGGGAAGTATAAAGTTGTTGAAGGTGCTGTAATTGCTGTAGGTGTACTACCCAACTTACCTTTTGAATATGATCCTTCTGCGAACGCAACTTTGGATTCTCTTTCTCGCGGTTGTGGTCTACGCTAGCGATGGACGAACCGACTTGAGGATTGTCAATAGCGTGGTCAGTCCGGATGGATTCAGTCGGTCGTGAGTCCCTCCACTGCTCAACTCGTGGTTTTTTTTCGTTGCTAACCCCTGTTGTTGTAGGGCTGTATTGGCTGCGGGAACGTTCCCTGGTCCTTTGATCCATGGACAGAAGGTATACTCAATCTTCTTACTTTACCTCATTGCCACCTCAGCCTTTTCTTCCAGAATGATCGATTCCGAATCAATGTCATTAATGAGCTCACAGATGTGGACATGGTCCGGAGTACAAGTATCGTAGGCTGTCCATCCTCGCATATACGCTCATGGTCGCTAATTTCGTAGCACTGGCATGGGATATTCCAAAATACGACAAACTGGGCGGACGGAGCAGCTTTTGTCAGTCAATGCCCAATCGTGCCCAACGAGTCTTTTCTCTACGATTTCTACTCTAAGAATCAAGCGGGAACATTCTGGTATCACTCCCATGTCTGTACGTGAACCCTTAGGGACTATTTCTTGACTTTAGTCTGCCTGGCATTGACAACCTCCGTAGCCACACAGTATTGTGATGGCCTTCGTGGCCCTCTTGTTGTATATGACCCCAATGACCCGCATCGTCACTTGTACGACATCGACGATGGTGAGCCTTTCCCTCGAAGAAGTTTCCAAGCTTACATACCTGACAGAGTCGACCGTAATCACTCTGGCTGACTGGTACCATATTTATGCGCCGACGGCTGCTGGTCAATCGCCGCCTCCCGTCTCAGCTACAACAATCATCAATGGTAGGGGGAGGTATCCCTCAGGGCCTCAAGTTCCTCTGTCTGTAATCAACGTTCAGCTCGGCAAACGATATCGTTTCCGCATCATAGCCATGTCGTGTGACCCAAATTTTACGTTCTCCATCGATGGCCATGATTTTGTTGTAATTGAAGCCGACGGGGAAAACACCCTACCTTTGCTAGTGGACGAACTCCAGATTTTTCCAGGACAGAGGTACTCAGTTGTGTTTACTGCAGATAAACCTATAGCGAATTATTGGGTTCGCGCGCTGCCCAATAGGGGCGTGGAAGGGTTTCAAGGGGCGGTCAACTCTGCCATATTGCGATATGCTGGAGCGCCGGTGCACGAGGATCCGTTATCTACACAAGCGCCTAGTATCCGCCCACTTCGAGAAACGGACTTGCACCCTCTCTCTGACCCCGCTGCCCCCGGCCCTAGTACTCCAGCTGGTGAGGGCGTAGTGGCATTGAACATGGCGTTATCCTGGGATCCTATCGCCGTTAAATTCAAGATGAACAATGTGCCATGGATTCCGCCAACAGTCCCCATATTGCTACAGATTTTGAGCGGAGCGCGGACAGCTAATGAGCTCTTACCCTCGGGCGCGGTATATCCCCTTCCGAGGAATAGAGTTATTGAGATTTCTTTGCCTGGTTTGGATCTCGGTGGCCCCGTGGGTGTTTCCCGGCTCCTTCTGGTCGTGTTAATTGAATTGATATCTGATCATTGATAGCACCCCTTTCACTTACACGGTGTACGTTCTCCTCCGTCTTCCCATCCACTTACCCAGCGACTGATCTTTATCACCTTCTATTCAGCACAGTTTCTCCGTCATCCGGAGCGCAGGTAGCTCAGTGTACAACTACCTCGACCCGGTGCGTCGCGACACCATTAGCACTGGCCTTGCTGCGGCAGGTGATAACGTTACCATTCGTTTCGTGACGGATAATTCGGGGCCATGGTTCTTACACTGGTTCGTCGTATTCCGCATTTCGTTTCGATGAATGACGCTGACTGCCGCTTCGTACAGTCATATTGATTGGCATTTGGATCTGTACGTTTGCGTCTCCTCTACGCGATCTTTCTGACAGATAATCAAATGTCAAGTGGATTGGCCGTTGTCCTCGCTGAAGATACCCCCGGAACGCCCACATTAGATCCCGTCCCTAGTGAGTTTGAGCGGCATTACTGTCAATCTAGTTTTGATTGCGTCATTTACAGGCGCTTGGAAATCCCTGTGTCCGGCGTACGATCACCAGTATTGACAGAGAGCAGTTTTCACCTTTTGTACGGCGTGGATCTCGTACCTTGCATCAAACTCTAAGTTGTAGTTTGAAGGCAGACGAATATATAGTTGAGGCTTTTTCAGATGGCGCTGCCAGTGCAAACAGCGTTCCTTAGGCGCCCTAAGTACACATGGCGGTCATGTGACATTGACACGTTACAAATCCTGAGGTCATCGGAGGCGTTGTCCGTTGGTTGTTCGCCCCCTTTTCGCCTCCATAAAGGTTAGCATGGTTTTCCCGGTCTAAAATTAACACATCACGGTCACTTCAAGGAGAAGCTGTACACTCTGCCGCATAAAAACAGCAGTGGCTTTTAGGACTCAAGGAAATGCCGAAACTTTACACGATCTACCCCTGCACATGCATATATAACGAGCATGAGTCACTGTTTCGTGTATTTCAACTCCTTGAAAACGTCTACAAGACACGGTTGATCGCCAGGGTTTCGCTGCAAACTCTCCATGCTTAGGATCCTCTTCCCGCTTGTCCTGGTGTTGTTGTCTTTGGATAACTGCCTATCATCTATTGGACCTGTAGCTGATCTCGTTATTTCAAATGTGAACGTCAGCCCCGATGGATTCAGCCGCTCGTGAGTCGCTTTTCGAGCGTTCCGTGTTATGGTTGATATATGTTTTACTTAGTGCTGTTTCGGTTGGGGGCATGTTCCCTGCGCCGGTCATTACTGGCAATAAGGTACGGTGCCGCCCTTTATTTTTTAAAATATGCTCATGGTTATTATTTTAGGGAGATCGATTCCAGCTCAACGTCCACGACCAGCTGACTGATAACACGATGGCTCGGACTACAAGTATTGTAAGTTACGCCCACTTCTGCGGCTCTATCTCACTTCAATAAGCATTGGCATGGCATCTTTCAAAAAACAACTAACTGGGCCGATGGAGCTGCTTTTGTTAGTCAATGCCCGATTGCGCCCAATAACTCGTTCCTTTATGAGTTCAATGTCGAGCAATCTGGTACTTACTGGTATCACTCGCATCTATGTAAGTCCCCATTACCTCGTTACAAAAAAAATTGTCAATGATTGGTACTAAGCAACCCAGTATTGTGACGGGCTTCGTGGTGCCATAGTTATTTATGACCCTGACGATCCTCACTGCGCATTGTATGATGTCGACGACGGTCAGTCAATACTCCTCCTCTTCACTTCCTTTATGTAAACATACTTGTTCTTGATTTACAGAATCTACCGTTATTACATTGGCCGACTGGTATCATCTCCCATCCCCTGCTGCAACTCCGACTCTGACTAGACCGTTCCCCTCCTCTAATGCGACTTTGATCAATGGTAAAGGGAGGTACGAAGGTGGGCCCGCGGTGCCCCTTTCTGTCGTCAATATCGAGAGGGGCAAGCGATACCGTTTCCGCATTGTTTCCATGGCGTGCGATCCTGACTTCACATTTTCCATTGATAACCACCAATTTACAGTCATTGAAGCCGACGGGGAGGGTGTGGTTCCTTTGCTTGTGGATTCCTTAGTTATCTCTCCAGGCCAGAGATATAGTGTTGTCTTGAACGCGAATCAAGCTGTTGACAATTACTGGATTCGCGCCAATCCAAGTTTGGGAATTCCCGGTTTTGCAGGAGGGATCAACTCTGCGATCCTTCGATACTCTGGTGCACCGGCATCTGAACCTCTTACTGTACAACAGGCAAGTATCATGCCTTTGCTTGAAACAGCCATCGTACCTAGCACCAGCCCGGCAGCGCCTGGAATACCAGCACAGGGTCAGGCGGACGTTGTCATAAACATCTCTCACGATTTCGACTTCGACTCGTTCCATTACAGAATGAACGGCTATCCCTGGATTCCTCCCAAGGTCCCTGTACTTCTCCAAATTTTGAGTGGCGCGAGAACTGCACAAGAGCTGTTACCCAAAGGTTCACTTTATTCTCTGCCTAGAAACAAGGTTATCGAACTGTCGTTGCCCGGAACTGGACCTGAACTTGGCGGTCCCGTAAGTTTCTCGTTTTTCAGGTCATATCTTTTCTAACCTTTATTGTCCTGCTTGAAAAAAAAACCGGTAGCATCCCTTCCATCTTCACGGTGTGAGACTCATTGTTGGCTCCGTAAGTTCAGTTAGGCTAACATCCTTTTCCCGGTAGCATAGCTTCTCCGTTGTCAGAAGCGCTGGGAGCAGTATATATAACTACGCCACGCCCGTTCGGAGAGACACTGTCAGTACTGGAATCGATGGTGATAACGTTACCATCCGATTTGTGACCGATAATGCTGGTCCATGGTTCTTGCATTGGTGAGTAGAATTGAACTTTCGCTTGACATTACATTCTCAACCGTTCCTTTTGGTGGCAGCCACATCGATTGGCACTTGGAACTGTACGTATTCGATTAATTTACTTACAACCTATCGATAAATGGTTGAAATTATCAGGGGACTTGCGGTGGTATTCGCCGAAGACATTCCTGACACACCAGCCTTAGACCCGGCTCCTGGCAAGTCATGCGATGATATTGTACGCATTGTTTCTAATGCCATCACACCTCAGCCGCTTGGGAGCAACTTTGTCCCATTTATGATCAACTCCCCTCCGACGAACAATAAAATTATTGCACGCAGAAGCGTGATCGTTCTGAAGCAGTAGTGACTTTCTATACATTCGTTCTATTTTACGTTCTTAAGATATTCGGTATCATTTTTGCGACGATCCCTAATATTCAAACTAGAAAGAACGTTCCGTAAATAAACGATTAAATCATCTCATTTAAAAATCCCGGTTCTTCAGGGTCTTCGAGTAAGCATGAGTGTATCGTCGGATCAAAGTCCTCTATGTTGAACCTCTTGTTGTACGAAGATGCCGCAATATTCGCTTCGTCCCTCTTTTTCACGTCCGAACAACACATATGGCGTTCAGAAACAAGAGGAAACTTCAGGTAGAATGTACCTTTCCCTCCATTTCCCTCCGTATTACGGGTAAGATGATGTCCATTTCTCCCCGTATTATGGGTAAGATGATGTTGGGCAGCTGGTGTGAGATACACAGTCTGGATGTGGGGGTGTGGGAAATTCAACAAATCGATGACGTCTCGAGCGAGAGTGGCATTCGTGGCGAGAGTTTGAAGAGCTGGCCAATTAAGGAGTGAAGTTTGAACCGACATCGAAGTGGGTGAAGGTGACATGCATTCGGAAAGCCGGACATTGATGAGTCGGATGTGCTTCACTGAATGAAACGTGTATGAAGACGTGGTGGGTGAACGAAACGAGTGTTCAAAATTGGAGAGTGCAAGAATCTCCAGTTGGTTAGCTAAGAGTGATTCGCAAAGAACCTGAGACACCGAAAGTTCGAGATTTCCATCGAGCTCAAGGTATTTGAGATTTGGGAGATGGAGGTAAGACAAGGGGTAGGCTGAATTTGGGCGCGTTGTATTGAAGCGGATAGCCAAAGTTTGTAGTGATTGCAAGCATATGTTCCCGACAGTCAAGCTGCTCCGTGGAATTGAGAAACCTCTCAAAGTAAGATGGGTCAAGTTTGGAGATGTCGCGAATAAAACCTGGATATCTTTGTATGTAGCGACGAGATTAAAGATGGTCAAGGACGTTAGGTTGGGAAATTGGAGGGGGTTGACAACGATACCCTGTAACCGAAGTTTTGAAACACAGAAGACAGGCATTGGATCCACGACCGACTGACCCCATGGGCAATTAGAGTCTGTTAAGGTAACCGATTTCCGAAAGGAAATACCAGAAAAACATAGTGAAAGTTGTTCAAACGTGAGGCAGTGTTGTTGATCGAAGGACGCTTGAAAGGTTTGAAGGATCACCTCTCCTAAAACACTCGCAAGCTGTTCTTGTTGATAATGGATATCAAGTCGGCGAACTGACACAGCAGGAGAAGCCTTTAAGATGAATGGTATGACCTGTGACAAACAAATTTCTTCGAAGTGAGGAGGGTCGGCAGGAATATCGAGCACCACTGTGACGGGAATGGTCTTGGCTCTTCGAATCCAAGTGGAAACCCAAATATAAGGGTCCCATGTGCTAGCTATTTCAAGGTTGAGTGGAAGGTATATGGTCTTCCAGAGTTCGGGGGCATCTAGTGCGACTGCGCGCCAGTGGCTACAAACCCCAGAAACCAGGATGGGGAATGGAACCGTGGATTGTGCATTCTTCGATAGAGCCCATGCCTCCGCCCCTTTCTTGAATATTTCAATAAGAATCTCATTTGCTAGCACGTAGATTGAAGTGGAGGGTGGAGGATTTTCAGGCAAAATTGTAGCACTATCCGTGGTTATAAGGTTCGACGGGGGCATGTGTCTCCGAAGGATGGTACTAAATGGCTAGAATGACGTTTGTTCCACATTGAGTTTCTCAAGTTTCAATTAGAAAAGTACCACACCAAGTTCCAGACGGAGGTCACGTCAGTTATAACCTTCCTTCCTTCCAGGTGATGATTATCTTCGAATTTCAAAAACGTGGTGAACTAAGAACTTGACTTTGACTTGACTCAGCACCAACAGCGGCCTTCGCCGAAGTTTTCGAACGTCCTGCAAACCAAACAAGAGCGATTTGGCATCAGAACTCTGAACCAACACTGACAGTAGGGAGCACAAGAAGCTGAAGAAATTATCCCACCAGATGAAACCCGGTTGTATGCGAAGTTCAGCTCATTATCCACCTTGCTGTTTACAAGCGCTGTGAATCTACACAATTGTTCCTTCGGAGTCAGTTCGGGGCACATGATGCACGACTTTGGCACGACTCTCAATCTTGATCCTCGACGTCGAAATCACCTCCAAGAATCCCACTGTTAAGGGTTATAACTGATACTAATGACCAGCTTCGACATTTCCAAGGCCCGATCTCACTTCCCCTCCCTCACCTCTGGCTACATCTTCGCAGACAACGCCGGGGGTTCCCAAGCAGCGAAGGAGGTGGTTAATAGGATCAGCGATTACCTTCTCAACACGAATGTTCAGTTAGGCGCGGATTATTCAGTCTCGCTCCAGAGTACCAATAGAGTCCTGGCTGAAGGGCCGACTGAAGCGGCGAAACTTTTGAACGCGACATCTCCTGATGAAGTAGTGTTCGGGAGCAGTTCGACTTTAAATTTCGAAAATTTGGCTAGGGGTTTGGAGAAGGATATACAGCCTGGTGATGAGTTTATTGTGACAGGGGAACATGAAGGTAAGCAAGAAGCAGTTATTATCAGGATAATAGGAGGCTGATTTCGATTGCACTCGAAGCCAACGTGGGCCCTTGGAAAACACTCGCCGACCGTCGAGGTGCCACAATTAAATATTGGCAAGCCACTCCATCCTCCGACGACAATCCATACTCTGTTAGTTTGAAGGTTGATGAACTTATCCCACTCATATCCGAGAAGACGCGTATTGTCGCATTTACCGCTTGCTCCAATATTGTCGGATCGATTTTGCCTGTCAAAGAGATTGTCAAGGCTATCAGAGCTGAAGCGAAAGCTCAGGGTGCGGAAAAGGTCGAAATCTCTGTGGACTGTGTTGCCTACGCGCCCCACAGGCGTATAGATGTTCAAGATTGGGACGTCGACTTTTGTGTCTTCTCATTTTATAAGGTCGGAATTTTTCCAGGGACAGTCCTTTTATCTGACCTTACCAATAATCTTAGGTTTATGGACCTCACATTTCATGTCTTTACGTGCGAGAATCCGTGCTACAAACCTCTGTATCATCCATTGTCTATCATTTCCTCAAAGTGGACACTGTGGCATATAAATTACAACCCGGGGGGCCTGGTTACGAGATCGTTTACGGCACTACCGGAGTCCTGGCTTACCTCTTATCATTAACTCCGGCCAACGACCTGCAGGCTACTTTTGACGCCATTGCTCATTACGAGCAGAATCTCCTGAAGCCTCTGCTATCATTCCTAACGGATAGTATTCAATACGAGAGAGGAGTCAGAATTGTTGGAAAAGCTACAGCTGACCTGACCCGCGCGCCGACCATTAGCTTTGTTGTTGTTGGGCAGAGGCCAATGAAAAGCAAGGATATTGTCAACGTTTTTGACCAAAAAGGCGGGGTGCGTTTCAGAGGATCATTCCCGAGAATCCTCTTTTAACATTCGTGACAGGTTGGCATCCGTTACGGTTACTTCTATGCTTACACCTTGGTCGACGATCTTTCACCCAAGCTCGACGTTGACGATGGCGTTGTCCGTATTTCCTTGGTGCACTACAACACCGTGCAGGAGGTCAACCGAATTATTGACATTCTAAAAGAAATTTTGGCATAGATGGTTCGATGAATTGAAATCAATGTAAATGATGCCGCTGTTACAAAGTACATAGAAGACTGACTGCACAAGATACATATTAGTAGAAATTGATTTACATGCTGCAATGGATCGTAAAGGCGAGAAATACAATGGTGTTTACGTGATTGTCCAACGTCTATCGAGAGTCTGTTACAGATGAAAGTGAATATTCAAAAGCGGAAGCGAGGGGCTCGGATTCGTTAGGCGTTCGTGATGGTGAAGAAGGGAGAGAAGTTTCCGGAGTCTCCAAATACTAGTCACCGTGATTAGCTTTGTGAATGAAAGGAGAGGCCGAAATACTCACAGACGACCTGATAGTCACTTCCCGTCTCCACAAGAGGGACTTCAGCCGCAATTCTTCCCAATAAAATGGAAAAATTTGAAGCCAAACTCACTATACATGACCATACTATCAGCGTCAGAGTGAGGAAATATATAACTGAATGCGACGCACAGTTTGTCGTGAGCCCTCCCTTCCTGAGAAAAATCATGCCGATTTTGTTGGTAATATTTACTGGAGCCTCCGATGTATCCCTATCAAAACGTCGGCCCTCAGAAATTCGATTTGTTCAGCTCAGTCAAGTGGATTGGCCATACCATGTAACGTTGTGATGCTGGCCAACGATCCAGACAGTCTTGTTGTTTGGATAGGTGACGGGTGGAACAAAGACATCCCTGGGTTGAAGCGAAATAGGTAGAGCCCAAAGTGCGGAAAAGGCAGAAACGAAGAGGATAACGATGGAAGTTACGGCACTCGTGAATTTCATGACAATTGAATGTTAGTAGGGAATGGGAACGATCGATCGAGCCGCACAATTGCTTATATACGAGCCAGCTGGTGATCTCATTATTTTTGAATTCGGAATGACGGCATTGGTGCGCCTAAGCGGCAAAGCTGCGGCTGCTGATGACACTTCGCCGTTTAGTATGTGCAGTGCTAGTGTTCCTCCTTCTGGCGTGCTTTCACAAACCACACAGAATGGCGCGCCGACGTCAACAAGACCGCGGCGCTGAGGGTTCGGCCAGCAGCGGGATGTTTGTGCGCGGAAATTTACCAGTTCGCATTACAACGCATTGATAGTCCGACTCCTCATAGAGTGGGACGCGAACGTCGGCATCTTGTATTTTTCGGGAAGCGCGGCCCTTAAGAACATGTGAGTATTCGAAGCTACAAGTGATTTTATTCGGATGTAGCAAAGGGAAGGAACGAATAAAAATCGACCACATAGACGGCTTACATGCGCGCTATATTTGACCACTGGGCTTATTTCGCCGACGGTTCCGATTTGATTGGACAAGAGCAAGAAGAAAGAGGCGATATCTCTCGGCACCGTCAGGGCAAAGGAGAACCTCACCTTAAAAGGCCAGTACGGCAAAGTTCAAACGCAGGCCAGCCTACGTTATCAAGATAAACCATATGAATGGACAAATAATGTGCCGATTGTAACACGTACACTTCACCTCTCTGACTCCAAACGGCGGGCCCTCACATATGGCTATGCAATCGCTGAAAGACTTTGGTGAAGGATTGATTTTAAAAACTTGCGAAGATCAATTCCAAGCGGTTATCGCCACAGGGTGGCCAAGAGTAGGCGGAGAGCGAAGAAAGGGGCGAGATGTTGGGAAAAGAAAACATGATTGAATAACTAATTTTCGGCGTGTATGGCCGGTTGGGGTATTCAACTTGCAACTTGCAGATGCAGTTTCGCAGCTGGATGGGAGAGTGCGGATAGCCCATCCCAATTTATATAGCGTTCGTCTTTTCGGTCATGATGGAGTTCTGAGTGAGAGTCGGTCACGACAAGTTATGTGACTACGATTTCTCCTTGCGGCTTTCCCACTACGCAGGTTGTGTTTACCTAGCCAGTGGAGTTACTTCTTCCACTGAGAGGGGGCGGAAATGAATGCGACAACGAGAGAAGAAGGGACGAGAAGTTGATGAATTTTCAATTGAGTTTTAGACTCTGGGTCGCGTCACGCGTGTGGGCAGCTGATGATACATGGCGCCTTGGAAGCAATCCCAAGATTTGAAAGTTCCTATACATTTCTTTATCCTGATAGTCATAAACTCGCGTATCATCAACGATTTCGTATCACAACGTACCATAAATTAAAAATAACGATAACGCCCCCTCAGGCCTCAACTCCCGCTCCCACTCCCACTCTCCCATTCCTGAGACTGACTCTCGGCACACAACAGGCCAGGTAGCATCGGCCGTCTCCCATTAGCAATATCCTCCTTCAACTGCGCGGCAAGCTCCCTACTCCGATTCCAATCCATCCCACCATCATCGTCATCCACGGTCTCAAAGGACAGAATCGTCTTCTCCCGTGCGACAACCGGACGGATTGGTGTTGGTGTTGGACTCGACGGGCGTTCCTTGCCTTTGCCCCTCTGTATCTCTTTCTGGGGCACCTCCTCCATGGTAGAATACCGTGCCATCAAACTTGCCCGCTTCTTCTCGTAAGTGGGCGCGTTCAGATCCGGCCGAGCCTGCGCGAGACGTTCTCCGATTCGAATACGCTGGAGCTGTAGCTCTGACCGTTGACGTTTAGCGCTAGGAACCATTACAGGGGAGAGAGGGAGGGGTGTCCTCGTGGAGCTCGAAGATCCTCGTGCTGCTGCTTTCTTCGAACTGCTAGCGATATTTTTCGCTCTTGGGGTTGATGGCCTTGCTTTTGGAGGGTCAAGGCGAGGACGTTTCAGGTCGACGGCTTCCGCGGGCAACTCGTGAGCGACTCGTTTTCGAGCTGATTTAGTGGGTGTTTTGGGATTGGCCATGAGATTGGCAGGCATATTAGAAGACAAGGCGACGAGGTTCTTGGGGGTGAAGAAAGGAGAATGAGAAATGGGCTTCAATTCGATGCGAGAGGCCTTATGACCTGCTTTCTTCGTAACTGGGGTTGTTTCCACAGCAGGCGCTTGCCGGTTGATGATTTGGGAGTTTGTTTTCGTCAGCAGCGATCGCGTAGACGGGGAGGCTCTTGGTTTGCCGGCTTTGGTGGGAGGCTCGGATGCGAGTCCCTTTCCACCAGGGAGACTATGGCTAGAATGCATAGCCTGTGGCGAAGACGATAGGATGTATATAGGAGAGCTGAGAGTATAACCCCTCCCAATAGGACTAAGTTTCCCAAACCGCTGTGGTGTGCTGAGAGGGGGTGACGGCTGAAGAGCCTTCATCTTCATCTGTAGCGGAGAAGGTTTCATCGGACGAGGTCGGATAGGTGAAGACACAGGTGTAAAAAGCCGGTTCTTCCTCCGCGACGCATCCCCACCCTGGGGCTCACGGCTACCACCTCCACTTTTCCTTGAAGACGGACCAGCAATAGGAGCGGATTGCTCGTGGAGAACATCCACGTCACTGGCTTTCTGTGACGGGGACGAAGACACCCACCACGCGTTCTCCTTCTCTTCAATCCCTGCCAGGCTAGCGAAAAGCAAATGTGCAGTTCTCCCCCTTTCATCGTCGCTATCACTGAAGTCGGTGTCTCCATCGCTTTCCCTGCCATACCGTGGGGTTATGGCTTTACTTTTTCCCTTGTCTTGCCTTGTCGGAGCGCTCGTAGCTCCGACCAGGGATGCGGGTTTCGAGATACCCAAGAGATGGTCGATAACCGCATTGTGTTCTGCATCCAGATGACTCCTGACGACATCGAGTTTCTTCAAAAGCTTCCCATCATCTGCCCAACGCGCAGCGGCTTCAGCAGCTCCATTGCCCACTAGGTTCTTCAGTGCTGCATCACCGTCGTCTTGTGCCTGGGGTAACAATATGTCTGACAATCCGCCGGAGACTCTACCCACATTAAAGTGTGTCGGAGCGGAGGGGTGGATATGGTCAGCGAATATGCGATCTATACACGCCCAATCCAGACCGTGGAGCCGTGGGTCGAGTGTGTTGGGTACCACACGCTGGGGACGAAAGAGGGAGACGAAAGCCTGGAGTTCTGGGAGTGGTGAATGTCGGGAAAGAGGCACCAGCTGTAAATATGAAAGGGACTCAGCTATACAGGGTCGGTTCTTCAACGCAGGATAAATCGTACCAGGCTATTGACCTCCTCCCCAGCGTTAAGCCGAGCCTTCGTATCTCGAAGGTAGAGATCCCAGCTCATGCTTCCCATAGTGACCGGATTCACGTAAATGACGCGTTTTCCCATGTGACTCATCGCGTTTGAGTGTTTGTCCTGTTCGTTATCCACCATCACATATTCGCAGCGATGGAACCGCTCGCATGCATGAAAGCGGGTGGAAGAAGAATCACGGGTCGTAATAAGACGCAGGAATGGGTCTGACTGGTGCTGGTAGATGGAATACTTGTATCGGTCGACGTGGATCTACACCAACTCAGTTAGTAAACCTCAAGAGAATGCGGGAAGGACTACCTTAGATTGGAATGACTGTGCGATGGCTTTCAAGACGTCTTCGTATCCCCACGTCCATGAGTTGATGAAAAAGTACGCTGATGACGGAAATAGCTTCATCAGTTCGATGAGACCGGACGTAGCGCATTCCTGATCAAATACGTCATGAGCACGGAAATGCATCAGTTTGTAAAATAAATTACCTTTGTTGGGACTGCCACTGGCGAAAGTACGCATGCAGTATCCAGGTAGATGGCTTCAAGCGTCTTGCTTATCGCAGATGGACCGGAATCTGGTCTCGGGTGCAGATATGGCTGGAGAAATGGATTTCGGACGATAGAGTCCAAGAACCAAGGCTCCGCGCGAAAGTCACCGGTGTGCAATATGGCGCCTCTCTGACCTTCGATCAGAAACCTATGATAATAGATAAGAACGATTTCCGTGATAGTATTTCAGTAAAACTTGCATGACGGCTCCTGGACAATGATTTGCATCCAAAAGTGTTATCGTAACAGCCTCATCACCGGAAAGGTCCATCTTGGTAGGAGTGTGCAGGGGGAGAGTTTGCTGGAGAACCTGTAAGCCCGGGTACACGACTGAACGAGATTAAACCACATACCAAGAGATCCCTTGAACCAGTATAATACATCGTCCCATCCGGGAAGAGCAACGGGTCGACCTTCAAATGCGAATAAGTCCGAACCTTCTCTGCTCTCAACTCCAATTCATGAAGCTCCCGTTCCGCAAAAACCTCATGCCTCAACAACATCTCCTTCGCATCTTGCGAGCAATACACCGTATGGCCAAACGACTTTGCGGAAAGCCCGTTTATGTGGTCCGCATGTGTGTGGGTTAACAGATGGAGCGCGGGAGTCATCCCGAGCTCTTCCAGCGCCGCGGACGACGCAAAATCGTCGACCCGAATGTTGTAGGGGGGTATACATGCGTTGAAGGGCGTTCCAGTAGGCATATGGTGGTTGTCAGAGGTAAGTTGGGGGTCTCTTCTCCGCCCCCGCCTCCGTTATATGGTGAATTCAGGGTTGGCTTTGAGTCAAGGGAAAGAAGAGGTCGAGTCACGCTGTCACAGCTCACCCGGCCCCTTGTCAGATCACGTCGGTGTGACTGGCGCGATGTTATCACGTGAGCGTCGCCCGCTACTTTTGCAAACGCCCCGACAACTCGTGGTAGGCGCATGATCCAGGTACACATTAAATTTTCTTTGGCCAACAATCACGGAACGCGGTGCGCCCCACCGGTTGGGGTAGGATTTGAATGCAGATCGCAGGAGCTTACAACGCGACCCGTGATGCAACTACTACGCTGGCAGGCGCTCTTTTTTCTTTTCACGAAAAAAAAAAAAAAGAGGGACGTTCCGGTGCCAAGTCGTTAAATATCCGCTCTTGTACGCTGTCGAGTACTAAGCTTAACTGAGTCCCAGTCTTCACATGCCTCGAAAATGTGTACTCTCAGGTTTGAGTCCCAACTTCAACCCTTTTATGTCAGGAACTTATCAATGTGTTGTACAACCTATACAACACGCCTCATCGGCCGTTTTCAAGAAGCATGCATATACATCAATCCCTGACGATATAAACCGTAGCTAACTCAAATAGTAGTTCCTCCGCGGCCGGAATAGAGTTAAAATTGCGAGATTACTACACTGTAACCGGAGAGCATTCTGATGTAAAATTGGCTATGACCATTCGATTGCGGGATGATGTAGCTACACACCTTATTGAAAAATGTTGTCGTGTAACCGGAGAGTTTCAATAATACGCCCACTGGAGGTCTTCATACGTCGCTGCGATTTCAAAGGTATCAAAAGATGATTCATGTCGTTCGAAAACCTACTACCTTGGTCCAGGATATTTTCCGGTTTGACACCAACATTCAATAAAAGCCCGCCTGACCTCTTGGACCTGATCAAGGCTTGATCTTAATCAATTTTTTGAGGGTCTAAAAAATAAGAGAACACTAACGCATTTGACCACGCACTCGCGCGGTCCCCCAAACCGAGAGTGTAAGCTTTGACGGTTCTCGTCTACGATGCACCTTCTGAAGATAAATTATACCGTCATTCACGAAAGGTAGTGATATCGCAATAATGAATACTTTGCGCCCAGCTCGTCCGCTTACGCGAAAGCCCAACGGACACTTGCGGTAACAACCCTTGGATGGCTCCATCTTCACTGAGTTTTTTTGTGGGGTCATAAAAAAACAGGACGGCGAATGCGCTCACTGTAGCGTTGACCGCGCGCACGCGCTCCGAAACGGACTTTGGACGGTTCTCATAAACCCCTTCTGATAGCTAGCACGAGGGTAAGAAGCTAGAGCGACATTAATGTTGTCTCAATCCGTTCGTTCCCTTGACCTCAGACAGTCAAGCAAGTGGAAGATTTCTTCATCCTGTTTTTTTTTTTCATAGATGAGATGACGACCGATTATTATCCCAGAACGATGACTCCACTCCACTTTATCGATATGGCACATTGTTAGATACGTTGATCAATCAGCGCACAAGGAACGAGGCCTGGTGAGAGTTCAGCGAGGTCCTTTTAGGTAGCAATAGCCAGATCAAGCAGGGCCGGCGTAAGAGAGGTGGCTGATGGACGTGTTACGAAGAGCAGCGCAAATCAAGAGGCAAAGTTTGTAACTCCCTGTTGACGACATGCAGGAACGCAGCGGTGAGGAGCATCCTAATGCTTGACAGATGTTGGAAGGTATCATCAGAGTGCATCGTCCAAATGGGAAGAGCGAAGTTCACCAAAAGTGGATAGATGTTTGATGATGCCAAACACGGACAATTAAACACGTTAACCTCAGCCCTTCATTCTGAACCCGGATCTGTCTGTGTCCTTGTTCAACCCCATTTGCGTGCACTAGAGATGGCACCTACAAGCTAAAAAATGCCATACCAACGATACCTTTCCAGTTATATTTTTTTCTTTCAACACTCACTATTGCCTTCAAGGGCGTTGCGGCCCTTCACCAACTTTGAAAGAAGGGGTCGTATCTTCTCAGATCAGACAGAATCTAACTCTAGAAAGTTATCAAAACGGCCCGTGATCATGTTATTTGGGACATTCTACTTCCAGCCCGTAGTTGTATAAGAAGCCTGCATATCCCCGATCCGACTTCCGTGCCTCCCCCCGCCCCCGCTCATCACTGCTACCCCCTTCGTCTTAGCCACCATGGTCAACTGGATGTCCACAGCTGAAATCCAGCAAGATGCTGGTACGATTGTTGTGCGATCTCGCCGTGTATCGTGCTAACGGCTTCCCTCCAGCCGCATTCAACAAATTCATGCATACATTGCTTGGACTGTACATGTATGCGCTCAATTCGTCCGTCATCGCACTCGTTCTGAAGTTCTCAATGTAGCTGGGAATGGTTCACGTCCTTGGACTTCGACTGGCAGTATCTATCGGGGCAGAAGACATTCCGCTGGCCAATGGTACGCCCTTTGTGCCCGATGGCTTGCATTTCTGATCTAACGGCCCTTCAAAGCTTTTCTACTTCCTGAATAGATATTGCCTGCTCTTCGCGTTGATGGGAATGTACGTCGTAGCCATTCTATCGATAATCTTACCCGCTAATATTTCGTATTAAGTGCGATTGCTCTGAACGTCACGAGGTGACCCTCCCGCTCCGCTTCTTTATGAACGCGTTCTCAAGTTCCTTCACTCTAGCGAGATTAACTGTCAAGCTCTGTACACATTCAATCAGGTACGCCCTTTACGACGCGCATATATTCAGTTTCCTTTCTCATCAAAATACTCAGTGCGTCGGGAATGGCGCCATTGGTCTCGCGAGCATCAATCTTTCGCTACGCACGTACGTATTGCCATCCTCTTGAATCTTCGCGTCGCTCACTGTGTCTTCAGCATAGCTGTGTGGTCAAAAAAATGGTACATTGTCGTAGGTTTGGTTTTAGTCATCATGGGGCACTGGTCGCTCCTCTTGCACGGCAAGTGAAATTCACTCCAGCTCGCCATTCGCCTACTAACAACGCGCTGCAGGAATCCTTTTGAAAGCGGCATGGGTACCCGGTCAAGGCTGCATCATCACTCAAACAGATAACAAAGTTCTCGCCATCACGTTCATCTATTCCATGGCTTTCGACTTTCTCGTCTTGATATTGACCGCGTACAAGCTGCTCAATCCAACTGGAGGTCGATCACGTTTGGTTGAACTCATCTTCAACGACGGCTTGATCTACTTTGTTATTGCGTCAGTTTTTTTTTCTGTCTCACTCCGACGACCATCTTCTCATATTCTTGAATATATGCGCAGTTTCTTGGCGAATCTGATCGCCACGGTAAGTGTATCAAGTAACTACGGCGCATATATTCTCATTTATGTCCGTCGTAGATCTTCATGCTCCTCAACCTAAACCCTGTTATGTCCATCATCGCGAACGTCCCTGCTGCCATCGCGTCAACGGTGAGCACAACTTCAACCTGACAAACGTATTACTGACAACGGCGACCTACAAGATTGTGGCCACGCGTATTGTTCGCCGTCTAAGCAGGTTCACATCCCAAGGACCCGAGGTGTTCCCGTACGTAACCTCAGATAATAACTTGACTCAAAGCTGACGACATCAATGACTCAGAACGTCTACGCAAAACTCTACACTTGCCTTCCGTTCAGGCGCCTCGGGCATGCTGAGACCAAAGCTGTCGACCAAGCTATCCACAACCAAGAGTGACGGCGTTCACGTTCAGGTAAAGCCCTATCTCCGTCCTCCGTCGAACACCCATTGATGTTCCTTATTCCCTGACAGATGGAGACATTCGAGAGCCAGAGCCCGTCAGACAAGGCTGCGTATCTGGAATACGATGCCGGTGGGAAACTTCGGGGGAACGAACTGGATCCGGAAGCTCAAATCATTACCCAAGAGTATAAGCACCCACCGTTTTAGGTCCGCGAGGACGACGTAAGGGAGTATAAGGGAGAGAGAGAGAAAAATACCAAAGCGAGGATTTTCATTCGGTTCTTCAATCTTCTGGCGGACACCCCTTTTTTTCCGAGTAGAGAGCGCGTTGACTGTACATGTTGTATCATTATCATCATCTTTAGGCATTGTTGTTATAAACGCATACATGGCATATTTTGTTATACGAGGATTTTCAATGAAAAATTATCTTTCATCTCCTCTCGAAGTAGAGAAAATCAAAGGGGCACAGTCTTGAATATGCAAGTTGAACGCCAAGCGCTGAACGGCATAGAGTGACCGATTTTTTAAATAAATAAATAAAAAAGGTCCCACTCAAAAATCGCTTCAATGTCTCACCAAGACCAGTCGAAGGGTGGGCCGCAGTAATACTGATTAAGGGGGAACCTTATCACCTTTACTGTCAGTGTACGTTCGTCCGAGTCGAAGCTTTGAAATGTGGCGAGCCGTGATCGGATGTCTTTCATTGTCCATGTTCATTGATAGATCTGATCATAAGTTGTTGCGTTGACGGTTGGCCCGCTGTCACGGTGGTATAGTTTATGTCGCTTTGGGGGGTCTGTCTACACAGATGGTGACGGTAGACAGGGTGTACGGAAGTAGGCATAAGGTAAAGAAGTACGTACGCCAACCGTCGATGATCCAATCCAGATATGGGGGGGGGTATGAGTGACGAGAGGGTTGTTTCGTTACTTGTCAAACTCGAAGTTTATGTATGGCCTAGAAAGCTGAAAAGGATTTGAGCTTGATCAAAATTTCCGCCGCCGACGGGATCCAGCATCCAAAAGATCGAAGCCCGTGGTTATTTGATCATATGAAAAAAAAAAAAAAGGCACAACCTTCCCATCTCTCACCACACAGGATCAGTCCCAGGCGCCCTATCAAAGCACACACACACTCAGCTCATATTCCCCCACACGCCTCGCCCGCCTATATATCTTGAGCTTGATCCCCTGCCACCCGCAATCGCCCTCTTCGCCTCACCTCAAACCCATCATGCCCGTCCTCTCCGCCGTATTTCTTCCAATACACCTGAAAGCTCCGCTGTCGGTCGTAGATCAGCATCTGCGCGTCGGCGTCCGTCAGCTCTGCATTTTGACGAGAATGTCTTGTCAGCGTGCATGTTGGGCGGTGGCCAGCCGCCGGCGTCGCTTTGTACGGTCTGGAGGGTCTGTTCGCCGGGGCTGTCTGTCGTACCGGTTCATGATCGCCGAGAAGCCCTTGGGCCGCTCAAAGTGGATCGTCAGCCATGTGCCTCCCTTGAGCGTCCTGCATGTCTTCTTGTGGTCCTAACCAATCCGCGGCCTGGCATTCTGCGAACGCTGAGTGCTGAGCCGTTAGAGCCATGCAAGACGCACGGTCTACACACAGACCCACCCTTTCCGCAATACACCACGGCGAGGCAGCCAGTGCACTTGCTGGCTTCGCGTTTCCTCCCGCATACTTCACACCCGGAGTTGCTGCTCAACTTGCCCAGATCTGCATGCTCAGTGGGCCTAGCGGGAGGCATCACCGAAAGTGTGAAGTCGCCCCTCTCCCGGGGACCGTTGGGGTTTGTAGCTTGACGAGACGCGCTTCGCGTTTTGGGAAACGAGTTCCAAGAACATCTTGCGTTCCAGTTCTGTCGTGGATACCGAAATGATGGCCGTACTCGGTGAAATGAACGGGCTTATGCCGTCGAGGAGACGCTTCGCGGGGGTTGGCTTCACGGGTTTGTATAGGAGCACCAGAAGCGGGGACTTGTCGTCGATAGCACGTACTTCCAAGAGCTGGTGAAAGTGATCAGAACCCATAAAAAGGATCGGTGCCCCGCGACGTACCCGGACAATGATCGCCGACTCCTGCTGCGTATCTTGCAAAACGAAAACACGTCCCCCGGCATCATACCGATGCCCTAAATTGAGCAAGATCTGCCTGAGCTCCGTGAACGTATCTTCCTCCTTGGTCGAAGTGGGGATCGTCCTGCGTCAGCCCTATCAGCGAGTTCTGCGTGGCTTCCATGAGATTGCCCCGCCTGAGGGCTTCTGAGAGGGGCTGTGAGGAGGACGGCCATGTCCCGTAATCCAGGGGTTTGATGGGTGCGATGACTTTATCGGACGATTGGGAGGGGTCTAGGGCTTGTGAAAGGCGCTTGTGGAGGTCTTCTTCGGATAATTTTATTGCCTTTGGTAAGGATACTTTTAAGCAGCCTAGTAAAGCGAGAATATCAGACCTTGTCAAGTCCATTACCGAGATCAGCGTCAAGATGAGGAAGAAACCAAACAAAAGGGTTAGTGATTTTGCATCGGGGTATCAATCCTATATATACAAGTCCTTCAACCGGGCATCATGAGCTCGTATAGATCAATCAGTGCGCCTGCCTGTATGTATATCAACCTCTCCAATAATTGGGCTTGATAAACGGCAATGGGGAGACAACAGCCTTTCTTCTCTTATTCCGAACTTCAACCTCGACATCCGTGCCCTTCTTGTGAGAGCCGGACTTGACGTACCCCATGGCGATGTTCTTGTGCAGCGTGGGGGATGGTATACCGGAAGTGACGATGCCGAGTTCCTCCCCGGAAGGAGCGAAGATTTTGGCGCCCTCTGATACGTATGATTGTCAAAAGCGATGGAGTAAACCATCAAAGAAGAATCTTACCACGAGCGGGGGCACCCTCTACAATCAAGCCGACACGTCTTCGTGGGGGCCCATCTTTCAGGTGTTGCCTTACACCTTCTGCGCCGATGAAGCCACCTGTCTCTTTTCTGTCCTTGCCTGTCGAAAAGGAAGTTAGTTTATCAGAGGGTGAATGGTGTTGAATGCAGGCTCACCAATGACCCAGCTTAATCCAGCTTCGATGGGGGAGGTAGTCTCGTCGAGGTCGTGGCCATAAAGACACATACCAGCCTCGAGCCGAAGACTATCGCGCGCTCCAAGTCCAGTCAACTGTACCGGTGTTTTTGAGAGGAGTTTTGCGACGTCAACCGTTTGGGATGGTGGGATGGAGATCTGGGTCGAGGTCAGTTACAGGAGTGGGGGTGGGGGGGCAGAGGGGAATCATACCTCAAATCCATCCTCTCCTGTGTACCCACCACGAGCGACGTGGAGGTTAAAGCCCTCAATGGGAACGAACGCCGACTTTCCGAAAGTGAGCAGTCGTAGATCGAAGGACGTCAAGGCTTGCAGGTACGCAGCAGCAGCTGGACCTAGAATCACCCTTGTCAACCACGACTCATATGTAAAATCTCGGGACACAACAACCCTACCTTGCAAAGCTAATAAACCCCAATTCTCCAGTACCTCCATCTCCACTTTACCCCCTTTCGCTTTCTCACTCGCGTTCCACTCCTCCAACTTCCCCCTAAACCAAGGCAAATCCACGTCCCGCCTCCCAGCATTCGTCACGACGTAAAAAGCGTCCGGGGCATGTTTTGTGATGATAGTGTCGTCTATGATCCCGCCCTTTTCGTTCAGCAGCACGGAGAGGGTTGAGGTGTAGGGGCTTAAGGCGGCGAGCGAGGATGGGGTTAGCCATTCTAGGAATCCAGTTGCCGTTTGTCCCCGGAAACTTTCGGGAGTCAGTATGTAAAGGATAACGAAGGTATGAGGTATGAATGCGTACTTGGATTGGACCATATGCCCAACATCAAAGAGTCCCGCGCTGTTCCGGACGTGGTTATGACTGGCAACTGAAAGAAAAAAAACATTGAGTTTGGGGAAAAGATGAGACCGCGTCCTGAATCTGACCTTGACCGACATCCGCATACGCTAACGGCATGGAGTACCCGGCAAACGGGACCATCTTGGCTCCATTCTCGATATGAAAGTCGTAGAGCCCAGTTTTCCTTAGCTGTTCAACGAGGATTTCATTCAATTACGTACGTTTCGAAAAGAGGTTTTGAACTACCTACCCCTTCTGAAGGTGTTGAAAACCTACGAGAAAGGTATCTGGGTACGTTGTGCCGAGGTAAAGAGGCTCTGAGCACAGAGACGGCGCGTAGGACTGTCATGGTCAGTCGCCACTGGCCAGACAAATATTGAACAAAAATAAATTGACAGCGTGCCATCACCCGCCACGTGATTAAACTCGTCGCGTCAACAAGAACATATCAATAAAGACGTAGGGCGGCGAGCCGCATGGCCCGCTACGGCTTAATTTTCTATTCCGTTGTGTGGAAGATTGGACAGATAGTATAAATAATGCTGTATTGACAAAAGTTTTGCTATCACTATGATGTATATCAAGAGAAGTTATTACATATCATTTTCTATTTCAGCCATGATTTGATCTTCGTCCGTTAGAGAGTCTGTTTCACCAAGCACTGATGTTGACTTCGATGAAGGGGTGTATTCGGCTTTTTCTTTTCCTTTAGCGCTCGAACGCTGAACAGGAACGGAACCTTCTTAGTTGGTTTTTGAACGGGGGCAGATTTAGTTGGTGGTTTGACAGAGTTAACCGACGCTTTGTTGGAAGTTGGGGATAATTGTTTTTATACACGGTGTACTTCGCCGATCAGACTGAAAATTTCCCCGTAAACAAAACTATTCAGGCAATGAAAACAAAAAGTCAATACACCAAATGGTTGGGTGCGCTGTTGATCATTAAATCCGATGAAGAAAGACATCCAATTGCATGCGACGGAAACGATACATTCTTCATCCCAGAAGTCATGGAACGGTTAGTGATGCCGTGTGATGTTTCACAACTGCTAAGATCACATAGATTTCTGATAAGCGTAGACACGAATTCTCCATATAAGAATGGACCAACCAAAAATCCGCAAGTAGTTGTAATCGATAGTTGTATTTAAAAACGTT
>KN838646.1:105578-116993 GCA_000827195.1 Laccaria amethystina LaAM-08-1
CAATTTCGAGCGTGAACTCCGAGTCCAATGCTCACCATCGTAAACAGTCTAGATGTTGTTGGACCAGCTCGAAAAGATCTAAAACGAAACAAGAAGGAACGGGCTGCTTTGGTGAAGCAACGAAAGAAAAAAAACTCACGAGATGGAACGTTGGAAGAGCAGTGAATGGTAGTGTGTGAACGGCGTTCTATCGAATGCAGAGGTAATGACATGTGACTTAAAAACCACATGATAAAAAACGTGACCTAAGTTTCCTAGTTTGGTCGACCCAGAAAACCCACTACTAACGTAGCGGGAATTGTAAGGCAACAAAAACTCTCGCGATATTTCTTCCAATATTTCTGAATAATGACCTGAAATACTTTTAATCGGAAACTCAACCCCCGTCAAATGCACGTGGTTCATCCCTTACTCACTGAGCTGGGTCTGTCATCGACCTAGTTACCTGCTCGTCGCCAAACCACACGCGGTTCACTTGCTTGCGATGACGCTTGAAGGACCCAAAAAATTGTGGGAACACCGGCATCAGAGTGTCGCAAAGTTTGCGATTTACAATCTTTTTGACCATATCCTCTTCGGTTTGGAATCGTCTGTTATTGATGAGTCATTGACGTTTAAAAAAGCAACGATTTGTACCTAAAGTTGAGAATTACATCAACGGCTACCTAGCGCAATGGTAGCGCGTTTGGCTTCGATCGCTTAACGGTACCAAAAGGTTGCAGGTTCGAGTCCTGCGGTGGTCATTTGATGGTCCTATCGAAATATTTTTTTCATTCTTTGTTCGGTCATCCGATGCGCTTCCGAGCTACAGAAGATCTGTAAAGAAATCTCCATCGTTCTACTCTGCATTATTGACGGATGAATAATTGGTCGTTGCAAAATACATACAATAGCATCTATCTCCCGTCTTGACGTTCTCTTCTGACATCGATGTCCCTGACCTGGTTCGGAGGATTTTTATTTTTGTTCCGCTGTATCGGACAGGACTTGGCTTTGCGGCTCAGTTACGCGTCAGATGACCAGTCAGAATGAAAAACGCCCATGACAGGCGTTAGGCGACATGAAGAAGTGTGTGATTGAAATTTCGCATGCCCGGTCCGTACCATGACGAAATGACGTCGGTACTATCCACTGTGCTGCAAACTCTCGTCAAAACGTTTTTCACGTAGCCTCGAGATTCCGTGACCCCCGCTATGCAGCTTCCGTTTTTTTATTGAAATACTCTGTCATCTAATTTCAAAATCAACTTTTCGACACAAATCCGTACTTTCTCTCAAAATTCCGTCCTACGTCGATCCGCGGTGCTTGGCGTGTGTTCAATTCCCAAATAGCCTTATTCTCCATATATGTTTAGTGGTGCCTTACTCAAAGTCGGTTAGGCCACATTAAATTTCCAACTGGGTTTTGACATAAGAAAACCTGTCCAGATGCTGCTTCGCGGGAAGGTTCTCGAAGCTGCATGGTTCAGGTCCTAGTATTTTATTAAATCGGTTACTGGATCGCGCTAAAGATTATTTTGCAATTCACGGCAGCCACTCACGGCTCCACGATTAATTGGTGGCCTCATGACGAGCTCCTCAGCCAGCCCTGACCATGAGCTATTGTACGGACGGTCCGACGACATGCAAAGACTTTCTCATGAATGGTGACATCTTCCTTGGCGGCAAACGACTTACTGGTACTACTTAGACGATGACTTTTTGAAAACAAGCCTGCAATCTTTTTGTACCATATTTGCGTCCTCATATCCAGTGCATTGAAGAGCACCAATTTGGAAATTTACAGGCGTTCATTATAAGAGCGTCGCAGGCGCCAAGAGTCCAAGGCCATCCAATACTTAAAAATATCACCAAATACAGCATTCACTAGGGAAGTGAGTATCTTGGTACTGGAACTCACTACAAGTCGACAGTACGGACCGCAAATATGGTCGGCTGACTACAGGAAAAAACGTTTAGTCAACGGGACCCGCATGATGTCCTTAATTTCTGGGGCGCAAGTACACAAGGTTGGTGGCACCCCAGAGGAGCGTGGCAATATTAATAACGCGTGCCCTGAGTAAATGAAGAGTTGGAACGCGCGTGAATAGCAGTCTGTGAATATTGTGATACTCTTCGCTGATTTTGTAGGATGGTACTGGAGCTAGTCGAAATTACCAAACCAATTTGGCAAACTGCAAGGTGCCAAAGCGTCTGACGAGAAACGATTCTCAGTTTCTGATCTTAACTTGTTGGAAAATCAACGACAATATTTATTCCTTCGTTGTGAAGCAATATCTGGCATGCCCACCAATTCCGGATAGAAATAGATCCGCGCCGGATATCGCTGTTGCTTTGATTCCAAGTAGCTCCAAGTCCGCAAACAATGGGGATTAGGCTTGCACCACACTTGTCAAGTGGTGGTCACGCTGCCTGCCATGCACTATCCTCACAAGGGCCAAATCTGAGATTCGCTGCATCAAACCGTTAGCTTAACTCACATTGCGATGTCGTCCATATGAGGCACATACAGACCATAGGGACCTTCTGAGCGTGTTTCAAAAATGCGGTCCGAATCAGCATACAATTGTCTAAAATTCATTTGAACAAATCACTGGATATGGCTACTCGTGGTACATACACAATTTTATTTGAGGAGGGGACGCAGCTCCTCTCACCTTCACCAGGCCACTATTTTCAAAATCAAATTACGATAAAGGGATTCATGGCCCTGGTTATCTAAAACCTTTTTACCCCGCATCGATCCGTGTCGTCTGTCAACGTGGCGGCGGCGGATCGCCATACCCCAGACGTGCGAAGTCCTGTTTTTGAATGATGACATCGTTAGGGATGTTTTTTTGTGACTCAATTGTTTTAGCTACCCATCTGGAGTAACCAAAAAAGAATAGCACGAAGACCCTTGAAATATATCTTTTTTTTCTAGAGCCTTCAGTTTTTCCGTTCAGCACAATTGCGGACTTGAAAGACTTGGCCTCCCAATTCCGTTTAGATTCACGTCACGGTCTGCCTATGTACGTAGGTTACCATCACCGCACTAATCCATTCGTGGTAAGAGAATCCCCGATCTGCCTCTGGCCAACTGCTTTCCCCTCTCGAGGGCCGAGCCCTACAAGTCATACAGACTCATGCTTTGTGTGATTGATGATCAAAGATCGCTTGACTTGGCCTACATAACACAAGTAAACAAAAGCTAGGAGTATAAAAGACCTGCAAACTCTTAGTTAACCTCAGGCTCTTCAGAACCATCTACCAGTACCCAACTGAAATCAAACCACCCATCACCATGATCTCTGTACGTCTTCTCGATCGCTGGCTCTTCACCTTCTAACGAGGTTCTGTAGAACACATCTGCTCTTGCCAACGCCGGTTGCCAGTCCGACCACTCTAACTGCAGTTGCAAGGATGGGTAAGTTCACAACCGTGGATTTCTGCATTGACTGGTTCTGACACGTTGATTCTCTGTGTAGTTGTACCTGCGAAAGCTGCGGCTGCAAGTGCGCATCTAAATAATCGCTTTATCGAGGGAATTTTCTTGTTGTTCTGGAAGTGTCTCGCGCACTGGGAGTAGTGTCAAATAGGAGAAGGAGGGATGCTTGTACAAGTTATACGAAAACCCAATTTTGTGCTCAAATGAATTGATAACGCTTTTGTTAAGAAGTTCGTTGAAAGTCGGACGGAGAATTTGATACAGATACGAAGTTAACACTTAACTTTCTCCCCCTCACTGCACACACTCGCGCTTGACTGTGTCATATGAAAATCCCTCATTCGACACGTTTTGGAAGCACCCA
Organism: Laccaria amethystina LaAM-08-1; assembly: GCA_000827195.1. NCBI lineage: Eukaryota > Fungi > Basidiomycota > Agaricomycetes > Agaricales > Hydnangiaceae > Laccaria > Laccaria amethystina. Next base: position 109,369 of record KN838646.1, read on the forward strand.
ATGGCGTGGATTCTGTCTCCTATCGGCGCGGCCGACCAGGTTCAAACTTGTATGAAGGTAACGCTCCTTTTTGTGGTAGCCAATTAGACTCTTTACTTCGTGGTCACGTTCATCAAAGTAAAATCTCTAAGTCTAAGGGAGAACGCGCCAGAATTGATCTAGAACTGTGTAAAGGTCGGTTCTACGTTCTACGTTCTACGTTTATTATGTCCAATCCTACAAAACTGACTACTTCGCGGGCCGCCGCCCCGTTTCCATTATTTAGAGAGTTTTTATACCCCGTTCGAAATTACTTCCAAAAGGTGGTGGAAGCACAAATTTTTGAAGCGTAAACTTTGCCCTTAAGTGATGTAACTTAGACAGGGGCTCAGCGAACCATAAATAGAACGTATCTTAGCAAGGGCGGATCTGTAAAAAGAGATAAGATTGAATGAAATACATGCGGCATTAGCAAAAAGAAGTCGAAGAGAGGAACACACAAACAGACGTCCCACGAGAATGACCCATCCTACTCTTGAATTTGAGTGCTAATCTGAATATCCTCAAAATAGATCGGCGTTGTTCTGCGCAGTACCTTGAGTATGTATTGAAATTCGAAGGCGAAAACCTGATTTCGCTGAGAGTAAGTAATGGAGCAGTAACACATCCTGCTTGACCTAAGCTTAAGCGGCCTCGTCTCCCTGGTGGTATGGGGATCGACATGACACCGCTGGGAGGGTTCGCTCTGTGGTTTGTTCTGGTGCGAGCTCCGGCTTCCTCGTTGGTGGTGCGAGTGTCCACCACTCCCGCTGCGCGAATCCCCAGGAGATTCGCGACTCGAATTCCACTGCGTTGGTATTGATCCTCGGCTCCTGATATCTACTCGCCTAGTCTTGGCGTAGTTCCTCGAGGCGTTGAAGTTGGAAGAGGGCAAAGAATCGCAGGCGTGATGTGAGCTCCAACTGGCACTCCTCCTATGCTGCGTTTAACTTCCAACTGCCGCTTGACATCGTAGTTCTCCAATCGTACCCGCTGTCAAGGTCACGACTTATTTCCTCTCCCCCAACTCGTCCTTGATCTCCTTCCTCCACTATGTGTTGAACGCTTCAATCTCGTTCTTCAAGTTGAAACTCATCTTGTCGGGTCATGAGCTCCAATGTCCGACTTCGTCAGAGCAGAGTTAGTGAGGCGGAGAGTTTCGTTGACCAGGTCAATCGAGTTGGGGAGGAAACGGTCGGAGATGCGCCGTGCGGAGGAATGCGCAGCTGTTCGAGGCGAAGGGTGGGGACCGGTGGGGACGGAGTATTTCATTGGATGCTCTGGAAAGTTGTTAGCAGGTTGACATTGAGCGAGGGAGAGGGAAACGTCGAGATTATACACAGTAAGATTGGGTGATGCAATACCACCACCCAATCTCAGGGTGGGGAAGACTGAAGAGGAAGCGATACTGACAAGGGATGGCGCCAACCAAAACTATGTCCCTCCGATCGTTTGCCCCGGTGGATACTTCACTCCGTTTTCCGAAGGCTGAATAGCGCGCCTAAGTGTACGTATGACTTCTAGCATCGGATCCTTGACCTGTGCCTGCGAAAATGGCTGACAGGTTCAGTGAGACGACGCCTCTTCTGTGGTTGTGGAGGGACTGTTCGATGGGTAAGTATCTTAAAGGGTAGTCCACGCCCCCACGACGCAGGAAACTGACCTCTGTGACGACGATACGACAGCTTGTCTTTCAAGGATGGTAGTGGTGAGCAGAAACGTTGCACTTCTTTGTTTAATCAGGTTCCGAGCGCCCAACGGGACAGGTGACAATGTTGGGCTGTGCTGAGAGGCTCAGTGAGCGCACAAAACGTGCGCCGATGCCTCATGGTCAGCACGTGGCAGGATGGGGTCTGCTAGGACCCCTGATAATACCCTTGGAACCCAGATCCCGATCCGGATAGAAATTCTCGAAAATTTTTGAAAACCCATAGCACTGTCCGGATAGAAATTGGGCCATTTTGGCTGGAACCCGGAGGAGGATTTCCGGATAGAAATTGGTCTGGTCAACCCAACCCTGAGCCGCTTCCGGATAAAAATTGGTGCAGTTGGGGATCCGAACTCAAGACGTAGACATATAGAAGGTCGTCAATCGAGACATTAATGTTTTAACGACTACACCAACTAGACATAATGTCAGATCCTGTACTCTATCTACCCTTCAAGATAAGATGTATTACATTTGTCCTACCTTGAAATATAGATGTTAGTTTTATCTCCTGTTCACATCTCCTCGTACTTCATGCCATCACCAGACTTCATTGAAATCCAAGACGAGCTACCTGCATTTCATGAAGTTGCTCAAGGACATCAAAGATAAAAGCAAGATGGTTCTCGAAGCTTTGAAAGCTTGTTGAAAGCTCTTGCTGGAAGGAAAAAACCTGTAGAGGACGATAATGAGTAGGCTTGGCTGGGCCACGGAATGGGCAAAATTTAGTGTATTTTGGTGGAATCTTAATCGAGATGCTTGTAGGATGCGTAGTAGGGCTCCAGAGGAGCCGCTGAGCAAAAAATTAGTGTTTTAAAGCAAAAAAAGTGAAAATAGCGGTTTTGGCTAACCCAGATCCATGTCCGGATAAAAATTGCCCATACCTGGACCCAGATCCGCCATCCGGATAGAAATTTCTCAAAACTGTCCGGATAAAAATTTGGAAATTTTCAAGTTTTCGGATCTGGGTTCCAAGGGTACTATCAGGGGTCCTGGTCTGCTGCACCCAAGTTGTCGCTTCTTTCTTCCGCCCCCATCTTTTATGTTACCAACATGAGTGGAAAACATATCCTCCAAGGCGTTCAGAATTTCATTATAAGAGGTGGCCCTCTCAACATTGCTGATACTGTATGTGAGACTCTCTGATACCCCCTATCACTAGCTAATTAATCGTTATCTTGTACAGATCAATTACAACACTAGCGCGACATCCGATGCAGTGATTCCCGTAAAACCAAACTCAAGCATTCGGTTCACAGGCCGGACCGACGTGCTCGCGATACTGAAGGCACATTTTACTGCGAAAAGCACTGATAAACTCCGCCGTAGAAAATTCTTTTTGTTGCATGGCATGGGGGGTATTGGGAAGACTCAGATTTGTTTGAGGTTCATTGAGGATATGTCTGACTAGTAAGCACTCCACTGTACTATTTAGTCCCTGTTTCTCATTGGTCCCCAGCTTTTCCCATGTTTTCTGGATTGATGCATCTTCCATTGGTACAATCACACAGGGACTGAAGGGAACCTGCAACCTTCCTGAGGCTCAGTCTTCTGCACTGGATGGTTCTTCTAAATCTGCTTTATGCTGGATCAGCTCTCTGGGAGATAACTATGCAATGGTCTTTGATAATGCTGATAATCTGACACCTGAAGAGCTGGAGCAATATTTTCCATCTGGGCTAGGGGGGAATATTCTGATAACTAGTCGCAACTCTGGTCTAAGGCATCTGACTTTACATGAGAATTCTCTTGAGGTGAAAGAGATGGAAGAAAATGATGCCATTTCTTTACTCTTAAAGGCTGCTTGTTTAGATGAGTCTCAGGAAGATATACAAGCTGAGGCTTCCAAGATTGTGAATGAGCTCTTTTGCATTCCTCTGGCTATTGATCAGGCTGGTGCTTTCATTGCTTATGGGGACACAGATATCAGAGACTATCTTGATGGATATTCTCAATACAGAGAAAAATTATTAGATTACCCAGCTTTCAAAGGGGCATCTAAATATAACAGATCTGTGTATGGGGCTTGGGAGCTATCATTTAAAGAAATTGAGCAAAGAGCTAAAAGTGATGATTCTCAAAGAGCTGAGGCAGCTAAGAGTGCAATGTTTCTGCTGGCAATATTTGCTTTCTTTCATTTTGATGGTATTACTGAAGAAATTTTTTCTTATGCCGCTACTCAAGAGTATGAAGAAAATGAAGATAATGAGCAGAGGTCTGACTTACCTCTTGCAAGCTTCATAATGGACCGTACACTGCTTCAGCTTCATAATACAGGAAAATGGGATAATTTCATCTTCAAAGAGGGAGTTTGAGTACTACTGTCTTTTAGCCTGATCAAACTGGTTTCATCCAAAGGTATCTACACCATGCATCCACTCATTCATGCATGGGGAAGAGACAGAATGTCATTAAAAGATAGACAGAAATACTGTTTGATGGCATATGTAATGTTGGCTGGCTCTCTACCAGAAGACTTTGATAAGCAGCCATACCAGTTCAGAAGGAGTTTGGTCACCCATTTCAGAGCCAATACACAACACAGTGTAATGGCAAAGAAAGAGATGTTTGATAGATACTTTGATGATGCACATGAAAAGTTTGGAAGATTGTTGAGGGAACAGGGGTATGAGAGTGAGGCAGAGAAGTTTCAAATTGAAGTGCTAGCTGTAAGAAGCAGAATTCTTGCAGAGGAGCACCCTGATAGAATCAGTGCAATGGGTGAGCTTGCAAGGACATATGCAAGTCTTGGAAAATATGCAGATGCAGAGAAGCTGAAAATCAAAGTTCTAGATCTAACAAACCGAGTTCTTGGAGAAGAACACCAAAATACAATCTCAGCCATGGGTGACCTTGCAATTACATATTGGAGTCTAGGAAAATATGCAGATGCAGAGAAGCTCCACATACAAGTTCTGGATATGAGAAACAGGCTGCTTGGAGAAGAACACCTTGATACAATCTGTGACATGAGTAACCTTGCAATTACATATGAGACTCTGGGAAAATATGTAAATGCAGAGAAGTTACAAATCAAAGTCCTAGATCTAGGAAAAAAACTTCTTGGAGAAGAGCACCTCTTGACAATGAGTGCCATGAATTATCTTGCAATTACATATGAGAGGCAAGGAAAATATGCAGATGCAGAGAAACTACAAATTACAGTTCTGGATCAAAGAAACAGGCTTCTTGGAGAAGAACACCCAAATACAATGGAGGCCATGAATAACCTTGCAATTACATATCAGAGTCTAGGAAAATATGCAGATGCAGAGAAGATACAAATTAAAGTTCTAGATCTAGGAAACAGGCTTCTTGGGGAAGAACACCCAGATACAATTAGTGCCATAAATAATCTTGCAAATACCTATCAGAGTCTGGGAAAATATGCAGATGCAGAGAATCTCCAAATACAAGTGCTGGATATGAGAAACAGACTGCTTGGGGAGGAACATCCAGACACAATCACTGCCATGGGTAATCTTGCAGTTACATACAAGAGTCTAGGAAAATATGTAGATGCAGAGAAGCTTCAAGTACAACTTGTAGATGTAAGCAAGAAGATTTTTGGAGAAAAACATGCAAAAACAGTCAAAGCAGTGGCATTACTTGCAGAAATTAGATCTCAAGCTAGCACAAATACTTCAGGAACTAAATCAAAAAAAAAAAGTGAGTCTTCTCTACTCTACAGTCTAGTTAATTCATGTATCTGCAATATTTGCTCACCTTCTTTCCAGAATTGCAAGTAAATTTTCCAAAATATTAAAGAGAAAGGTATTGCAATATTTCAATGTTTCTCATATTATACTTTCTTATTTGGATTTTCAGTAGGATGTCTAGGAGATCTGACTCATGATACTTCAAGTTCATTCTTGTATATAATATATATCTACCAAATGTGTTCTCAAACATGCAGGCAACACTGTTCATTACATATACATTTTGAGAATTTTGAAAAAAGATAGTTTTGACAATTACAGTGCCACAAAGAAGGGAGTATATAGACATTACCCTGACTGCCCTTGCCCTGTATCTGTAAGGAGCCACCATGGACTCCAATGCAAGGTCTTTTCCCTTTAGAGAGATGGAGTTGCTTTTTTTCAGAATCCTGTGGTTGTTATCTTTTTCATCCCTTTGAATATCCAGAATTCTCATACTGATTTCAAATTAATGTGTATGTCTTGCTAACTTTGTCTCTGTTCCTCTTTCAGCTTCATTGTATTCAGAGGAATCACAAACTCAATTAGTAGATGGTGGACTATATCATGAACCATTCTGACATCTGCAATATATGTACAGGGAAGTGGGTAAAAGGGCATTGGTGTCCACCAGGAAGGGAATGTTGAAGATGTTTATTATATATATATATTATTATTAGAGGAAGTTGGATCACAAAAGGGGTGTTGATTGAGGAGGAGGAAAGGAGAAGCAGGTTGCAGTCCTTTTTGCTTCAATAATGGTGATGCAAAGATACTGTAGTTGAAATTACAATCATGATGGACAAAGGAGGTTCATGATGGTTCTGACCCCCATTAAAAATATTTGGAATCCTAGCAAATGTTAATTTGGGAAAGGTGCATTGGATTTGCCCCTTTGAGCTGTATGATCTGAAATTGTTTTGGAGGAAAGAATTGAGCTGTGAAGGTGCAAAGAGATTTCAACATTCAAACTTGGCAAGCTGAGGGAAAAATTAAATGGCCTTATTTGTTGGCGTTCATAATGTCCCACATTTTCTTGGCAGGCTCCATGTGACAATTTAGCATCAACACTAGTGTTCGCAGGTCCAGTCTGACTGAAAATATATGTAGGACTGAACTGGACTGAACCACAGTCCAGTCTTTTTCCAGTTGCAGTTGCCCACATTTGGGATCAGTTGCAGTTGCCAGTTGCCATGTTTTGTAAATATTTAAAAACCGAAAAAGACCGGTTTAGACCTGTTGCAACTGGTCTTTCGTACCGTCACATGATGGACCTTACTCACACACATTTTTACTTAATTTTCGGTCCCTGAATCATCAAAAACAGTCAAGAAATGGTTGAGATATGGCCAAAAACATTTTTTGTACATGTATTTTGTTGTAAATTTACCTCACCCTATAATTATTTTATGTACAGCTATATGACATCATAAAAACAACAATAACACAGATAATCATTTGTACCATGTGATGTTATTTATTTAACATCCAAAATGAGTTGCACCTACAAACTGCAAATTACTAACAACAAATGTAATTTGAATGTATGTCCTTTCCATTTTCGCCATGTCTCAGTCAAATATTAATGGAATTGCTTAAACTTTTAATCAGTCTACAGAGAATTAAAATATCTATCTATGTACGCAATGTATGTGAGGTAATATTTATAATATTTAGTATGGTAAATTTTACAATAAAAGACTGGTTGCAACCAGTCTAGATTGGTTTTTTTTTGCGTTGTGGACCAATTAGGACTGTTCCAAAGCGGACCGGTTATGGTCCCTTAATATCTGGATTGGTTTATACTGGTTGCGGTTGACAGTTGCCTCGTTTCAGGGCAAAAAACCGAACCGGACTGGACTTTAAAACACTAGTGTTCGAAAGTCCGGTTAGGTCCGGTTATTGGGTGCCCAGGGTCTCTAACCGAGACCGAGACCGGTTAGCCTTCGTTCCCAGACCCAAAATAACCTAACACTGCAAACATATCAACATACCAGGGTGAGAATATTTTGAGAGTATTTTGATGGTACATAAATTTTTCCCAAAATATTGTCCACCAGGTATGTGGTTAGTATAAAAAAAAATTATTATTACTTATGCCAAAGTATATGATTAGTATTTTGATTATATTGAAGGCTTTTTTCTCAATACTGGCTCACATACTGTAAGAATACTTCTATCACAGTATCTTAACTTTTGAC